>CAVMGG010001011.1:0-59533 GCA_963680895.1 Fragum sueziense | reverse complement strand
CAAACGTTAATCTGTAATGGCAGAGATCAAATTATTTAAGAGGAGATCACTACGCAGGATATTGAGGTAGATCTGACTTCATGACGATCTCAAATCCTATATCATTTTCCCAAAATGTTATAGTTTGGCTGCAGCAACTAACCATGGATTCCTAGTATTTCTCTTATCAGTACTACCACAACACCCTATCCAAGCCTCCAGCTGCCCCCCCCACATGATTAAGTTTTCGATATCAAACCATTGATGGGTGATATTTTTGTCAGATCAAAAAGCCTTAGAAGATTTTTAGTCCCCTACCGGCGAAGACGAAGGGGACTCTATGTTTGCACTCTGTCCGTCAGTCCAATCCGTCCGTCCGTCCGTCCGTCCGTCTGTCTGTCATTCCGTCTGTCTGTCCGTCCGTCCGTCCGTCACAGTCCGGTGAATTAGTTTTCCAGACTTTTTTTCCTAAACGGGGGTAGCTATTGAGCTGATTTTTGGTATGTAGACCCGCATTGATGGGTTACAGAACAAGTTTGAGTTTCGTTTCGGTCCAGTGACTTTTTAGGAAGATACGGGGCTTCTTTTTCTAAACGCATATATAAAAATTACTAGGAAATTACAGTTTTCCAGACTTTTTTGTCTAAACGCTTGCAGGCATTGAGCTGATTTTTTGGTATATGAACACATATTAATGGGTTACAGAACAAGTTTGGGTTTCGTTCCGGTCCAATGATTTTTTAGGAACATACGGATGCTGGACTTAGAAAATTTCTGGGAAATGACAGTTTTCCAGACATTTTTCTAAATGGTGGCCGCTATTGAATTGATTTTTGGTATGTAGACTCGCATTGATGAGTTACAGAACAAGTTTGAGTTTCGTTCCGGTCCAATGATTTTTGAGGAAGATACGGTTGCTGGCCTTAGAAAATTACAGGGAAATTACAGTTGTCCGGACTTTTTAAACGCTTGCAGGTATTGAGCCGATTTTCGGTATATAAACTCATATTGATGAGATACAGAACAAGTTTGAGTTTTGTTCCGGTCCAGTGATTTGTTAGGAAGATACTGATGCTGGACGTAGAAAATTTCTGGGAAATCACAGATTTCCAGACTTTTTTTTTTCTATAAGCTGGCAGGTATTGAGCTGATTTTTGGTATGTAGACTCGCATTGATAAGTTACAGAACAAGTCTGATTTTCGTTCCGGTCCAGTGATTTTTGAGGAAGATACGGATGCTGGACTTAGATTTTCGGGGGCTTCTTTTTCTAAACGCATATATTAAGCCGATAGGGGACTTGGTATTGTTTTGCAATACTTCAGAATGCTTGTTATATGCTAAAGTGACACGAAAATAAATGTTACAATGAGTACGAGTAACTTAACTTTTTGTTGTATGAATACGAAAATGCTGAAATAAAACTTAAAGGGTAAATGATATCAGCCTTTCATCAAGTTTTACCAGAGCTTTTCCTGTGAAAGATATCAAGACCAGGGAACGTATTCAGCAACCTTTCTAAATCGATTCTCTGAAGCAAAACTACATTACAAGCCACCAGATTGGACGAGAATAAAATCTCGGCCAATCGGATGGATTGTTGTGTAATCTAAAAGCAAAGGTGGAATAAGACTGGTTGGCGAATGCCAGCCAAGGTACTATAATATTCGAAAAAGTAATACCCCATTTTTCCATATCCCAGCTCATTATAATATTCGTGATCATAAATTTAACCACCATCTTCTATACTATAATGTCAACATCCGGTGTTAAGATGAAATCGCGTGACACTAGAAAGTAAACTTCCGGTCCTTTGACTTACGTATGTTACTTACTAATTAAGCTGATTGAGCCCTTTCATAACTTATATGTGTTTCACTATCCTTATGTAACCCTTCTCCAAAGAACAGAAAATTGGACTCTTCTTTTTTTAATGTTGTTAAAATTGGATGTAGATAAATAAAAGATAAGATTTGTGCACAATATAAGAACAGAAAATATTGAGCCAAAATGAGAAAATATTTGCTATCAGCTTTTTCTTTCTTGTCTAAACGTTTTTCCAAGCCTTGTTTTTAGGGGACGTAATAACCCGGTCTTGTTTTGGAAAGCATTAAGGATTCTTTAGAAAAGCAACAAGAAAAAAATATGCTTATAATCAAGGTTTCGTCTACGCCCATTTAGTTTACAATTTACGCCCTAATGGAAATGGTTTGTCGTTTTGAGATAGTCTCAAACAGAGGTCTTATTAGCGGTTTGGTTGATGAAGGTTGTATCATAAAGTCTGATTCCCTGTCGTATTTCGATAGCTTGTTTTGAAAAAAAGAAGAACAGAAAAAAGAAAAAAAAAATCTGTCTGATTATGGAACTAAAGTATTATTCCGAAGTACTTTGAGTATGCAATCGCCTATGAAATTTGTTGTAATTCTATCTTAACCTGGATAAAATTATTCGTCATATAGGACAGCCGATCTCTGTCGGATATGGTATGCACAGACAACAAACTATTTAACGAGCAATCTGACGGTGTATAGGATATAACGTTTTCTAACAAACACAATAGTTTCAGGTGTACATATTTGTATTGAGAAAGGATAAAACCCATCATGAAATAACAAACACTTTGTACAGCTTTTGGCGTCATTTGTGGTAACGGAAATTGATGATAGGATACCTGCGCAAAATACCGGAAGACATCCGTGACAAAGGCAATTGACGAGGATATCGTGTTTTGTATCCAATGACGGCTTATCCTTAAACCATTTAAAGGTCATCTAAATGCTATTTTGATGACTGTCTTGCAAAATACATGGCTAATTGATCACTTATTTTTTAGTTTTCATCGCAATAGAAAGTCATACATGGGACGTAATTGAGTTGATACATGTACCAGTCTAGAAGGATGCGTCTGCTATTTCCTTTCTTAAAAAATGTACCTACTTTATCAAAACCAAGTACAAGACCTTTCATGCGAGACCATGACCTTCTTCGCCATTGTGATATTGACCTCTGAGTTTGACCTAGATTTTAAAAACTACCGATATCTTTAAATGTAGGTCTTCAAGCTTACTATGTTGTGTCATTGACATTTGAGCTTGACTCGCTTTTCAAAAAATATAACCTGGATTGTATTTTAATGCTATTGAAATTCTAGCTTGATAACTCAAATATTGATACCTTGACCTTGACCATGACTTTAATACTATGAACTTTTAAAATATGAACCTTGAGTGTAACCTTTTCGTGACAGCTTTTGTAACGGGAGTTATCTTGATAATTGATATTTTTTGGTGGGTTTTCTTATAGTTTTTTTACAAAAAAAAACTGTTGACCGAAATTTCAAGGGAGGTAGTGTAAAGTGTCATGAATGCCTTAATTTTGGACTGTCTTGTTTAACTGATCTTTTACGAAAATTCAGATTATGGTACCGTTGGAATTGTCTTAAAGTGTTCTATCTGATGGTATAATTATACACATTGTTGAAATGAAGACTAGTTTAAGAGATCTTCAGTTACATATGTTTCACTTTCACTTTTTGTCAGTTTTATAATATTCTAAATGAATACCATCCAATCATATCGGCTTTTTCAAGTCATGCTATTCAAAAGTTTGGGTAATGAAGTTTTCCATGAGAAAATGAAAAATGAAATTAGAATATTATATCTCAATAATAGCCAATGAAATTGAAAAAATGCCCATGATTGTCCACCATCAATATTTACTAGTCTATTTCAATGTTCCAATTGCATATTTATTGATTATTTAGTAGCATCAGAATGTTCTATCTAACAACATACAACATTATAATATTCACACAAATGAAAACAAAATCTCATTTATGTTCTATCATAAAATAATACAATTTAGAATTGAACAGAACAAAGATGTTTGAATCACATATCTTTCTTTTTGTTAAAACTGGATTCATAGTAAAATAGTATTCAAAGGTTGAAACTTCGAACTCGATTTTCTCGAAAGTGTAAAAATTCCGTTATAAAAGTCTAATATTAAGGCGACGATATATAGAGAATAGATGGTTCATGTCTTGGATGGGTCAAGTTTATTTGGCTAGGCGGAGGAATTTATCTTGTGAGCCGAAGGCCGAAGCCGAATCCTGTTACAACCTTAAAACGATTTAGAATTACAGAACATATTCATAATCCATTGAAATCAATGGATTATCATTTTTTTAAAGCGATGTCACCCTTTCAAAATGTTTGAATGCGCACACGTTTGATGAGCGTCAGAAAGTAATCCGCGTGGAAAATTTCCTTTCCCATCAACATTTCATAATTTTACCGAGGTAAAAACAAGCAAGTTATATTTCAATTTTCAAATATAATAACCATGCAGTGTAAATTCAAATAGCAAAGAACTAGAAAGTGACGCGAGTCGACGACTGTGTCTTAACCTGACCGTTTCTTTGTGTGTGGATTGGGATTGGAAGGATCCGTATCGGTTTTAACAAAAACAGATTCAACGTTTGAATTAAAACTCGAAAAGGTCAAACTGTAACAAGAACATGGAGCGCCTACCACAAATGACTCAGTTTACTATTCGTCCCAACTTTTATATCCTCAGTCCTGGATCTAACGTGTTTTGCACTTTCTCCGATGTCGTCCATTTTTAGACATGTTAGACAGTCTCCAACGAAGCAAGCTTGTGCTGTGCGTGGTAATGAAGACATTATTTCAAAATAACAATAGCCTGACGTGTAAAAACAGGTACTACAGATGTTTTGAAATTCGATAACAAACCAAAAATCTCTCCTCCTCATGTAAATCCAAACCATTCCCTTGTTTTTTCCAGCACTGTCCTGTTGTAAACAAACATCGCTTCGATTCCCAGACAACAACGGGTGTGTATTACGTCATCCAAACTTTAAGGTAAGTTTGGACTCGGGAGGTACTTTTTAACCGCCCAATGAATTTTTTTTATTTTCACATATGTTGTGAAATAACATTTCTTGAACAAAATATCAAAAAATCAGGGTAGGTTTCTTCCACCGTTTTCGTGTCAGAGTTATCTGCCCTTGACTAGTAATGGTCAATTTTCGCAAAATTACCTGTATGATTAAAAAGTCATGTAGCAAGTTATTCTGAATGGATATTTTCAAATGTTATATCAATTAAGAGACATAACATATTCACAAAAGCGATGATATGATTGAAAGATTTTTTTTTCAAATCCTTTCCTAGAAAAAATAATGGAAAAAGTTGAAAAATCGTAGTTTTTGCACTCATTTCTGGCAAAATTTTGCAACTGTTTTTCGATTTTCAAAAAAACTCCCCTATGAATTTGTTTTGCTTTTGGATATGTTAGAGGTGATACAAATAGGGTTTTTTGCTGGAAAAATCAACATACATTTCCACGTGAATAAGAGAGCTTATTAATGCCAAATTTTGGGCCAAAATCACCAAAAACATTGTTTTGCTACATATGCTGTATTTTTAATGTAATTAAAAAAATCCTTAAGATGCTGGTATGATCGATAAAAATTAGTCAAATTTGTTAAAATGGCAGGCTTAGGTTTTCGCATTGTTGTTAAACAGCAACAGGATTTAAGTTCAATGTTACCCCACCCACCCACTGCCACTGTGTATTAGATTTCCCTGTAAACACAAAATTCTATACTGAAATACTTTTAGAAACTTAGTTTGGTATATAAAAAAATACCATTCTCCAAAGAATTGGACACTTTCATTGTATTAATTTCATTTTGTTTCATTTTTCTAACTATTTTGGAAACTTTTAAATAAAAAAAAATTGTTGTTTTTTGTAAATGCCTTTATTTTGAACACTCTATCATTATATCATGGTGAAAACGATTTATTTATCAATTTTCAAAGCAAAATGAAACTTGTTTACTCTAGCGTTTTCATGAACAAAGGCAATTTTCGGTATTTCAGACAGCAACAGTCGAACATTTGGCATAAGACTCCGCAAAATAAACATTCATAATTGGACTTCCGGTTTCAAATTCGTCCAAATTTTTCGCAACTTTTCTCGACCCATAACATTGATCGCGACTAGTCTTGCTTCAGCCTACAAATACAACAGATGTTTGCCGCCGACAGACAATTCAACAGTTTCACCATAGTTCTAAACAGACGTGAAATTCATGTTTTCGCTTTAAATCGTCAAGGAAAAGTAGACTAGAAATAATCAAAATTCAAATGAGATAGAGAATCGACGAGCACACTTTGGTTTTGGACCAAATCCAACACACGAGAATGAAGAAAACATGAAAAATCTTGAACTGCGTTGTCCTCTATGAGCTCCGGATGGTCTTCAAATTGTTGTTATTTCGAGAAATTGGTGAATTTTGGGGTGAGACTTTTGTCAGAACCCACTATAAAAGCTATGTCCAGATTCATTGGAAGGTCTCATTTGGAATGGCTCTGTGTTTTTATCCATAGAAGATCAAATGCACATTTTCGACCAACAGAAAGAAACTAAACCTGGCATCTAACGGTCTCGTGGTGAACAGTGTTGTTTGTGTAAAATTGAGTGCTGACAACAACTTTCATTCTTAGACAGCTAATCAATAGACAGGATTGAGGAAGACATTAATGATTTTTGAGGCGACATGTTTCATACATAGGCACTTGGGTTCAGGAATTTTAACAACTTACAAGAAATATAGTCCTATATATAAATATTTATATATAGGACTAGATCTATATTTCTTGTAAGTTGTTAAAATTCCTGAACCCAAGTGCCTATGGTTTTATAGTGTGACCTAGCTGCGATATCGTAGCTACAATCTTGATTATGCAGGCCCGTAGGAAGCTATTTCATATTGGGGGGGCTAAAGCCCTTGTGCTGAATATTGGCGGGGGGGGGGGCTAATTCGGATTTTCCCAAAATTTTCAGTGTAAAATTAAGAAAATTCGGCATTTTTGGCAAACATTGAGGGGGCTTAGCCCCCCTAGCCCCACCCCCCTGTTCCTACGGGCCTGTTATGGGTATAATGGTTGGTGAAACCGAGATCAAACTTCAAAAATGTTGCGGTTACATTATTGCAACTAAGTGTGACCCTGTGTGAATAAAAAAATGATATCTGCAAATGCATAGATCTATAGAAAGGGACGTGAATATGGTTCGAGTTCATCAAGTAACCCTTTACATATTTTCGGACAAACAACAGTATTTTTTGTGGTATTCGAAAACTTGCAACTACAACTTGATTGAAGCCGCAGTTGCGAGATTTTGTAACAACACCAACGATTTATCGATATACATGTACTCTTCACCAATTTATAAATTTTCATTCATTGCAGATGCATTTGTTTGTAATTCGAAACTTGATTTTTGGCTTTGTCCTTTCCAAGATGACGAAAATTCATGTAATTTATCAGACTCTTTAATCTGTTTGCATTTTTGACTAATTAGCTCTGGTCCCTTTAACCCTTTCCCAAACAAGACCTGGTTTTGACGTCCCTATTAAAAAGGGTTTGGGAAAATATTGAGACAAAAGAAGAAAATGCTGATTATCTACTTTTGTCTCAATATTTTAGAGCTATATGTTACACAAAACTTATCTTTATCAACATATGTTTTGTTTTCTGCAGAAGATTTCAATTTGGACCGCCCTAAATTTTTGTTGTTTGGGAAAGGGTTAAGACATGTGACCTGTCACGCTAAAAGGGACCTTTTGATATGTCCCTTACCTAAAACAAAATTTCGAGTAATTTTAAAGACTCAGCAGAGGTCATTCAACCAGATGCTGTCTTTTGAAAATTGGGTTTGTATTGTAAGATAGGATTTAAATATTCTATGTTCCGAAAAATATATAAGAATTAAAACTTCCTACCAGAACCAGTCTATGCAGACTGACTCTGGCCAATATGTTGTACACTTCCAAGGTCCCTTTTTAGCGTGACAGGTCACATGTAAGCAGGAAGTTTGTCCATTATGGCTAATAAAAAAAGTCAAGAGAAAGCTCTGATTGAAATTTACATTTTCTTCTTTTCCTTCAAATTCAATGTTTTGTTTAATCCCCTAAATAGGGCTGTCAGGGTGTTTTTAGCTCACCTGAGCACGATAGTGCTCATGGTGAGGTATTGTGATACCGCTGTGTCCGTCGTCCGTCAACCTTTGGCTTGTGTGCATTCTAGAGGCCACATTTTTTGTCCAATCAACCTGAAATTTGCTCAGAATGATTGTCTTGATAAAATCTCGGACAAGTTCGAAATTGGGTCATCTGGGGTCAAAAACTAGGTCACGGGGTCAAATCTTAGAAAAACCTTGTGTGCACTCTAGAAGCCACATTTTTTGTCCAATCAACCTGAAATTTGCTCAGAATGATTGTCCTGATAAAATCTCGGACAAGATTAAAATTGGGTCATCCGGGGTCAAAAACTAGGTCACAGGATCAAATCTTAGAAAAACCTTGTGTGCACTCTAGAGGCCACATTGTTTGCCCAATCAACCTGAAATTTGCTCAGAATGATTGTCTTGATAAAATCTCAGACAAGTTCGAAATTGGGTCATCTGGGGTCAAAAACTAGGTCACAGGGTCAAATCTTAGAAAAACCTTGTGTGCACTCTACAGGCCACATTTTTTGCCCAATCAACCTGAAATTTGCTCAGAATGATTGTCTTGATAAAATTTCGAACAAGATTGAAATTGGGTCATCTGGGGTCAAAAACTAGGTCACGGGGTCAAATCTTAGAAAAACCTTATGTGCACTCTAGAGGCCACATTTTTTGCCCAATTGACCTGAAAATTGATCAGGATTATGGTCTTGATAAAATCTCGGACAAGTACGTAATTAGGTCATCTGGGGTCAAAAACTAGGTCACGGGGTCAAATCTTAGAAAAACCTTGTGTGCACTCTACAGGCCATATTTTTTGCCCAATCAACCTGAAATTTGCTCTGAATGATTGTTTTGTTGAAATCTCGGACAACTTTGAAATTGGGTCATCTGGGGTCAAAAACTAGGTCACAGGGTCAAATCTTAGAAAAACTTTGTGTGCACTCTAGAGGCTACATTTTTTGCCCAATCAACCTGAAAATTGATCAGAATGATTGTCTTGATCAATTCTCGGACAAGATCGAAATTGGGTTATCTAGGGTCATAAACTAGGTCATGAGGTTAAATCTTTGTAAAACCTTGTGTGTACTCTAGAGGCCACATTTTTGCCCAATCATTCGGCAATCAACCTGAAAATTGATCAGAATGATTGTCTTGATCAATTCTAGGTCACGAGGTCAAATCTTAGTTAAACCTTGTGTGCACCCTAGAGGTATACAAAATGTTATATCATATCAGGTGAGCACTTCAGGGCCAATGGCCCTCTTGTTTTTTTAGAACTAGCTGGATATGTTGTCCCTGAATGTTAATCTTTTTTAGCCCTTTCCCAAACAAGACCTGGTTTTGATGGAAATAATATTTGAGGAAACTTTGAGAAAAAAGAAGAAAAAGATTATCAACATTTTCTTCTCTTCTCTCAATATTTTCTGGACAATTATGTACTAAAATCCTATGTTACCAGCATTATCACCACGACATCCTCTCTGAGCTACCAGTTGCTCTCCTAAATATATTACCCAGTCATTGTTGGAAGACAATGTCTGAGACAATATTTGCCGCAACGGGGGATTGAACAAGGGACTTCATGATTAAGAGTCTGAGGCGATACCGAATAAACTTTTTTCAAATGGCAGAATTTTGGACTGTTCCAGTCTTCTAGTCTCAAGATGCTGCACAGGCGACAAAATCTATGATGATTAACCCATTCCCAAACGTCGAAATTTTGGGCTGTTTCAAATTTAATTGACTTTGCAGACGACAAAACCAGACAGGAATTTTCTATAACATTAGTTCTCATAAAAAAAATAAGACAATAAGAGAAAGTGATGATTATCAGCAATTTCTTCTTTTGTCTCAATATTTTTTCCATAAGGGATGTCAAAAATGTTTTTGTTTGGGAAAGGGTTGCAAGATTTGTTTCAATATAGCTCAGATGATATGAACCCATTATCAGATGGCAAAATAATAGACTTCCAAATTAAAAGGTGTTGGAGACGACAATTTCAAATACATGGAATTTAACATTTTTTGTTCTTTCATGGTAGAAAACAATTGTGAAAGAATAAATTGCTCGTCACAAGCAATTTCTTCATTTTCCAAAGTGTTTTCCAGAGATTTAATCTTGTTGGGCGTCAAAAGGCGTCACTGTGGTATTGGGTTAAGGCAAAAGGAGAAAATGCTGACTGCACCAATTGAAATACTCTCCATACAGCTCTTTTTGATCAATTTATAGCGGACAAGAATTGACCTGGCAGAGCATTCCATTCGATTAACATGGGCTGCTCTGCCAGGTCATTTATCGTGAGGTACCCGTTATACCTGTGGTCAGGTCATTGATTTGGTCATTTTAACAACATGTTTACCTTATTAACACTTTTCCAAACAGCAAAATTTTAACATACTCAAAATTTAAAGCTTAAGGTATTGCAATGACATGATAAGTGATATCAAAAGTAGAAAATGTGCTTGTTATAGCACAGAAAAGATTAATGCAAAAGAAGAAAATGCTGCTTATCAGCATTTTGTTCTTTTGTCTCAATCTTTACCCATGCTTTTTTCTGTAAGGGAAATCAAATCAAGGTCTTTTTTTGTGGAAAGAGTTAATAAGTATCATTGTCGTTATTCAGCATCCAATGGAACTACTTGTACAGTGATCACGCAATTGGTCACACATCAAGTTTTCAATTATCCAATTAACCCCTTACCAAACAACAAAATTTTAAGCTTGTCCAAACTCAATGATATTCTAGACAACAATTTTAAATAAAATTGAATTTCACATGTTTTGGTCTTTTAGGGAGAAAATATTGTGGGAAATGAAGAAATTGCTTGTCACAAACAATTCCATTATTATCCACAATGTTTTCCAAAGTCATTACCTTGTAAGGAGTCAAAAAGAGACATTGCATGTGAATAGGTTAAGGGGGTGAATCCAGATCAATACAGTGCCTCTAGAATGAATGCAGCATAGACAGGCCATGCTTTGCTCCAGACAATTTTCCTAGTGGGGGTCATGTTTTCAAGGGGCCCGACTGCATTGGTGCAGGAAAAAATAATTTACTGAAATTCACTTTGATAAGCCTTTTGTTTTACAAGTTTGAGGGGGCCAGGCCCCATCGGATCCGTCCAAATTCATCCAATGATCTGCACATGCAGGTATCAATCAAAATCTTAATCTGACAAGTTTGTTTTTCATGCAAACAAACTAGAGGCACTGAATACACTCTTTGAACCAACATCCACAGAGTGTAACAACTAACACAAGTACTACAAGTGGGCCACTTTGTTGGATGACGTCACGAGCACCTGTTGTACCCACGTACCGGAAGTGACGTCATCAGCGTCGCCCCGCGCCCCCTCGCCCCCTCGCCCCGCCCCTCGCCCCGCCCCCTTGCACTGCCCCCTCGCGCCCCCTCAACCTCTGGCAGAGGGCCAAGACCGGAAATGACTCATAGCTTCCATTTTGGATCGAATTCGGTATTTCGATATAAAATGTCGAGGGAAAATAATAACCTATTCCGACTTTTATAGTAGATGACAAAAATAATGCGCTATGAAACGTCGAGAGAAAAGAAAAAAAAAACACTAATTAAACGATATGCGTCGCACGCGCCACGTGGCTAATAATGTACATTTACATTCCAATGGCTAAACCGAGGGCTCAGTGCAAAACTATTGTAACTGCAAATTTTTCAGAAATTCACTTTTTTGCAATTTCTGAATCTTTAGGAAGGAATGCATCATGTGTTCAAATATTAGGTTTCAATTCTGTATACTTAAAATAATATTTAGAATTTTAAAAACATTTTTCCTCTTTAGCCTTGAGAAAGTCAATAAGTTTTTTCCCTCTCCTGTAAAGTTTGATATAATGGAGTTACAACAGTTTTGCACCAAGCCCTCGAAACGCTTAATTATCGATTAGGGGGCAAATGTTTTATTAATGACCGACGCAGCGTCCGACGAAAGCCGATACCGCAGCGGACGTAAAACGGAGCTATCCCGCGCGGACAGGTATTATCGTTAAGACTCGTTAGCATTAGGACTTACTACCGTAGAAATGTAACCCTTTTCTACTTTTTTTGACAGCACGATCGCTGGTTCGTTTAGCCTGATTTTCTAGCGGTCCTCGTCGAATGAATTTGTTATTTACGGAAAAGAAGAAATTGTCTATAGTTAACACTTTTTTTCTATATATATAGGCCCTACTTCGACTGAAGTTTTGTTTCTTTTTAATCACGGTGGGGATTGTGCATGATGGGATGGATAACGAATTTTGAGTATACGGACAAATTTTGCCTCGCTTCAGGTAAGAAATTGTGCAATAATTTTCTTATTTCTGCTCCAATTTTCAAGCGGTTTGTTGCATGTACCCCGCATTAGTGAGCTCTTTCCTCGGATATATGACTTGTTTGTAGAATCTTTGTACTTTGTCCAAAAATTGATCCCAACCGACCAGAAAAACGACAAAAAATTCAGGCCCTTTTTCTAGTCGGTTGGGATCGATTTGTGAGAAAAGTACAAGGAGTTTCCCGATAAGTAATACATCTGAGGAAAGGGCTCAGTAAGACGGAGTACATGCAACAAACCGCTTGAAAATTGACGCAGAAATAAGAAAGTTATTGCACAAATTCTTACCTGAAGCGTGGATAATTTGGCCGTAGTCGTTACCATTTCGCTTTCTGGTCGGTTGGGACAATATTTTGGAAAAAGTATCATGAGTTATCTTATATGTCATACATCCGATGAAAGAGCTCGATAAGGCGGGGTACATGCAGCAAACCGCTTGAAAATTGATACAGAAATAACAGAGTAATTGCAAAATGTCTTACCTGAAGCGAGGCGAGTTGGCATCAAATTTTGTGCAAAACATAGACTGAGTTTACCGTTACGTTTTGATAAACCGTCGGTGTTGTTATAACATCTCGTAACTACGGTTTGATTCAAGCCGTAGTTACGAAATTTTATAACAACACCAACGAAATACTATTTATATGTCCGAAATTACGTCACGGTTTACTTGATAAGATCGTTCCCTATTGTCGGTAGTCGTTATCCATCCCATCATGCACAATCCCCACCGTGTTAATGTCAAATTGAACCGATGAAAGCGAGACTAACTCTTTCCCCCAAACGTCCAATTTATAGACAACGGAGTACGGGGAGGGGGCGGTAATTTCCAACAAATACGCGTCAACTGATCAGGATCCATAAGTCGTAAGGTATCTCTAAATGTATCCTTTCCAAAAATCCTGACTCTAGATAGATCTCCAAAGGTCAAATCTCATATTAACGCCATCCTCACCCCCCCCCCCCCTGGAAGAGGGCCAAAACCGGAAATGATTCACCGCGTCCCCCTCCACGTCCTCCCCGGAAATGATTCACCGCCCCCCCTCCACGCCCCCCGGAAATGATTCACCGCGTCCCTTATATTATTTGCCGCAATGCGGCACGTTTTTTGTCCAATCAAACGTTGCGTATGGATCGATGTTCATGACGTCAGTCGGTGTATAAAAAGGGCGTCAAATTCAAAATAGCGTCATTTTCCTACGAGAATATTTCCATAGAAGTTACGTTAGTTCGTCTAGTGAAATACGTGATGGGAATTGTATAAGAACGGATATATGAAATAGGTAAGTCTCATTTAATTACGTTCCCATTACGGTTATTAATCCACAATACATACGTTAGAAATTTATAATTCAATATGTATTATTCAATTCTTTTTCCTTCATTATTTTGTGAATTTGCAGGACTTTGATAATAGTATTTTTTACGGAAAAGCGTCCGATCACAGTCTGCACTATAAATTTAGATCAAAATAACATTGAATACCAAGTTTTGTCGTTTGGGAAAGGGGGATTTGTTTTCCCTTTAGATCCAAACAACGCTAGATCCCAAACGAGTTGAACAACATACCTCTGTAACAAGAACTGTTTACAAAAAGTGCTCATTATCAATATTTTCTCTTCGTCTATATATTTTCTGTTCTATATATATCGCTTTCATATTAGTGATCATTTTGTCGTCTGCAGCAGATTTCAAACTAGAAAGCTCACTTCACCGGAAAGGGTTAATCGATAATACATCTAATCCCTGACCTTAAGTGACCCTAAGTGAACTACGCTATACTGTGCCAGGTATTATACGTTCAAAGTTAAACGAGAATCGATACAAATATTTTGGTTTATTTTGGGTAGGATAGCTGTATTGAAAATCTATTTATAGAAACAACTAACACACTTGGATAGTCACAATTACCTACCCGATTCCCCTATATCTGTTTATCGGTATGGTCCCTAATTAGTAAAAGATTTTGAATCGTTTATAGGCCCGCTCTGTGTTCATTGATAAATAGTAACAAAATGTCCCATTCCCAAACAAATCCTGTACGTTTCGCAGTCGAAATTGAAAATAACTCGCTAAATAATATCATAAAAGAGGAAATTGTATGACTTGTCTGCTATCGACACCTTTCTCAAACAAGCCTTGTATGCTAATTTAACACGGCCCTGATTGAATCAAGACGCTAAATTATACATAAAGAAAAGACGGAATTGTATAAACGTTTTCCTCCTTTTGTCTCAATATTTTCGACATTGCACATACAAATACAAGGCTATATCAGCATCAATGGGTCTATTTTCATCACGTAAACAGCAACAGCAACATAGATTCAGATAAACACTACCATTAAAGTGACATTTCACGATTATTTTTACATAAAGGGGGGGGGGGGGTCTCATTTGCGCCCACTCACAGATTTTCTTGTAACTTTACACATAAAATGCCTCTGACCTATGAACTACAAAAATATATTCCTTTTACTCAAAGAGTGCATATAGGCCTATACGCGGCACCTTAAAGTGTTCCAGGTTTTCATTGATACCCGTCTTACAAAAACTCAATGTTGGCTATCTAGTTTTGGTAAAAATCCACAAGTTTTAATTAAAATAGCAAGAGGAGTCATTGTAGAAACTTTTTATACCAATACTGTTGGTACCAACACGCGCAAAAAAATTCTTAGAAATTAATTTTGTCAGAAATTGTCAGAAAAATAGCCGAAAAATTTTCAAAACCTAAAATTCTATCACATTTTTTTGTATGTTTTTTTCTTTGTCAACCTATGAAATAGATAGGAAAGTTGACCATATATGTCCCCTGTTTGCATGCAAAATTTGGTGAAAATTTAAAACCGGTAACATTGTCAAATAATGAGAATTGTGAACAACGGCACCTTAAGATGCTCCCGGATTTCAATGGTTCCCGTCCAGCAAAAGCCCAATTTTGCTTACCTAGTTTTGATATCAGTCTCAAATTTTAATTCAGAAAAGCAAGATGAGTCATTGTAGAACATTTTGGTACCACATTGTTGATATCAACATGAACAAAAAAAATTCTCAGAAATTTATTTATTCAGAAAAACAGCCGAGAAATTTTCAAAACCTAAAATTCTATCATTTTTTTGTATGTTCCCGTCTTTGTCAACCTATGAAATCGATACGAAAATTTGCCAAATATGTTCCCTGTTTGTAAACAAAATTTGGTGAAAATTTGAAACCGGTAACGTTGTCAGATAATGAGAATTGTGAACAATGGCACCTAAAGATGCTCCTGGATTTCAATGGTTCCCGTCCAGCAAAAGACCAATTTTGCTTACCTAGTTTTGATATCAGTCCCAAATTTTAAATCAGAATAGCAAGAAGAGTTATTGCAGAACATTTTCAGACCAATATTTTAATAGCAACATGCCACATAATTTCTCAGAAATCTATTTAGTCAGAAATTGACAGAAGAGCAACCAAGAAAATTATATAAAACCTAACAGTCAATCAAACTTTTTTGTATGTTCCCGTCTTTGTCAACCTATGAAATTAAAAAGAAAGTTGTCCATATATGTTCCCTGTTTGCATGCAAAAATTGGTGAAAATTTGAAACCGGTAACATTGTCAAATTATAGAAATTGTGAACAACAGCACCTTAAAATGTTCACGGATTTCAATTGTACCCGTCTAGCAAAAGCCCAATTTTGCTTACCTAGTTTTGATATCAGTCCCAAATTTTAAATCAGAATAGCAAGAGGGGTCATTGAAGAACATTTTGGTACCAACAATGTGGCTGCCAACATGCAAAAAAAAAATTCTCAGAAATTTATTTGGTCAGAAATTGTCAGAAAAACAGCCGAGAAATTTTCAAAACCTTCAATTCAAATAATTTTATTTGTATGTTTCCGTCTTTGTCAACCTATGAAATTGATAAGAAGGTTAGCCATGTATGTCTCCTAGTCGTATGCAGAATTTGGTGAAAATTTGAAACCTGTAACATTGTAAAATAATGAGAATTGTGAACAACGGCACCTGAAAATGCTCCCGGATTCTAATGGTCTCCATATAGCAAAGGCTCAGTATTGCCTACATAGTATTGATATCAGTCCCAAATTTTAAATCAAAATAGTAAGAAGAGTCATCGTACAATATTTTTGATACAAACATGCCAAAATGATGCATTTTCTTCTCAAATCTGCGATTATCAAAAAGTTAATATGTCAACAAAGCAATGGCTAGTTCATCATTAAAATAGAAATATTAGCAACTTTGCATTGAAAGGCACAATTAATGTACAATAAAAACTGCTTTTGTATTCTTTTTATTATCTTGTGCAGTGTGGTAAAGAAAAAAAATGTTTGTATTTTTAATAACTGCGCGAAAATGCTCTTGTAAGGGCCCGGCACTGTAACCGGAAGAAGAAGAAAGTAGTCTAAGTGCTGATAAGCCACAAAGGAAAGTTAAAAAGGGTTACGTAATAGATTAGAAATGTAACATTATGCATCTTCTTTATTTTTCATCCCCACATTTCATGATTTACTCCGCTGTTTGGGATTTTTTCTACCATTATATTATTGGTGGGTGGGGTACGACAATGTGCCAATTATTCTTTAAAATCATGTTTTGTGTGGCAAAAGCTTTTATTAATGCCATGTATAAGTTGGTTATATTAAATAAAGACACAACAAAGCATTATGAGCTAATTACAAATTTATATGAAAACAATTAAGTAAAATCTTAGATTTTACATTCTTAGAAATCTGGACCCTTTACACTTAAATTCAAAAACAACATTGTTACCGGTTTTATTTTTTCTTCATATTTTACCATAAGCATGGGCATATATAAGGGCAATTTTAATGTAAATTTCATAGGTTGACAAAAACTGGAACTAGGTGAAATTTAGACCTGAATTTGGTCGAAATATTTAAAAACTAAAAAATTTGGCGATGAGGTCATACAAAATCTTTTAGAAAATTGTTTTTTGTTGAGTAATACATACTATTCTGGGTTATACACAATGAGAAATTATTAGCATTATTTTTGGGGACAATTTGGCTCGAATACAACAAAGTTGAGTGTATATGGCCTCTTTAAGTTAGGATACCCCCCAATTTTAAGCAAAAACCTTAAAATTCTTAGAATTTTTTTCCAGAATATATTCTTAAAAAATATTTCGGGAATAACGCCGTAATAAAGAATACTAATTTCATATTAAATTTCATGAAATTCCGAGCGTGGGCACAACCCTATGGGAATTTCTAATAGGGTGAGACCCCCCCCCCCCCCCCCCTTTTACTTTTATTCTATCTGAAAAGGCATGTTTTCTTATGAAAAATCTGAAAATTATTGTGGATAACAGTTCCGATTTATATAGAATTTGTCAATTCTGTCTAAACTTTAAAGGCATATTTTTGGCTTATAGATAACAACTTCAAAAAACTGATAGCAATTCTACGCATTAAAATAAACACACTTTGCATCAAGACATACTTGAAAAAATGAAATAAATTAGAAATGTCTCTTTAAAACGCTATCAGCAAAGACTTAAACTGGTCTATTTTTAGCACAATATATATTCAGAAGGTTATTTCCCTTTAATAACAAATATCACAAAAGCTGAACTTCTGGGTATCTTTTGGGGGGTACTTTTCCACACAAATAAATCAAATTAGAATTAAGATAGATATAAATTTGCGATGTACGAAAAATCATATTTTTTCGATGAAAAAATATAAAAACGACCTTTTTCCGAAAAACATAAAAAAAATATTATAAATACTAACAAAACTCGCTACACTTACAAATAAACAGGGTGTCAAAATCTGCTCAGAAGAGAAAGACTTTCAATACTGTCCTGATCAAGTCACCGCAGAGACAAGGCCGGGATTTGCCATTATCTGCCTCTATATATAAATGTTATGTTAGTTTGTTCTCTAAAAAGGATCACCACTTCGGATAAGACGTCCCAATCGGAGAATATGTAGGGAAAGATAGAGACAAAAGAAGAAAACCAGGGGGGTAAATATAATTTCGACCCTATCGTACAGTTGCATTATTGTTTTTTTTAATTTTTTCAATCATTAAATCTGTATTATGATTTAATTGTTTAGACATAGAGAATGGACAAAGAACCATTCGAACACTGGACTCCAGAATTTGAAGCGTCTGTGCTTGACTTAATAGATGAGTTTGAGCCCAGCCTCGATCACTTAACACCCTGGTCACCCGAATTTCAAGAATCGGTCTTTGACGCTGTTGACAGTCTTCAAAATCAAGAGTAAGTTTTGTTTATACGCCTTTTATCAGTGACTAATTATCCCCACCCCCCAATTTTTGTGCGTTTACACTGGTAGGTCATTATAACTTAGACTTGAAAATAACTGATTTGGGATTTTCCGGGGGTCGTGAAGTTCAAATTGACGACGATCAGATTTATGAAATAACACGTAACATCTGTCTCCAATCAGATTTAGGCTAGGGTATATTTTAACTATGTAAGAATGAATATTTATAGCCAATCTTCCCTTTAAAAAATAGTGTATTTCATAGGGACATCCATTCCTCAGATATGGAAATTGATCCATCGGAAGACGCGCCGACGATTTCACAGACTGGGGGCGGTGATGATCCTTATATCATCGAACACACGGGAACGCGTACATTCGCAAAATCCGCCGCTACCGAATTCACCTACAGGATCAAGTTCGGTCATCAATGGTGAGATAGAAGGTTGGTTGACCTAAGGGACAGACTACATCGCATGTTTACTGATCTATTGACGCGAGCCAGACAAAACATTCGAGATGACGATTTAATCACGATCGTTATAAGACATCCCTCTCTACATCACGCCATCGTTATACCTCTGACAAGATCAGCCGATGTCACTGTCCAAAAGATTTTAGACAAAATAGAAAGCGTTTTACAGAGCCAACAGAGTCTCGACATTATTGACGCCTTTCAAGGTTTGTGTTATTCATTACCCCCTATTGAACACCATTTTTCTAGTTATAAGAATGTAAATCTATGAACGTGTCCGATAAACTAACAATTTGAAAATAAATCCTATGTCAGGCCCGTAGGAACAGGCCCGCCCCCACAAACTTGGTATAAAATGTCAAATTTTGCTTATTTTACCCTGAAATTTAAGAGAAAATCCAAATTAGCCCCCCCTCCCCATATTCAGACAAAGGGGCTTCACCCCATCCCATATGAATTTGCTTTCTACGGGCCTATATGCTCAGATCATCCTAACACCCACGTTTAACGTACTTCGTATTTTTGTCAATTACTGTCATTGCCGGAGC
Source organism: Fragum sueziense (assembly GCA_963680895.1). Classification (NCBI taxonomy): domain Eukaryota; kingdom Metazoa; phylum Mollusca; class Bivalvia; order Cardiida; family Cardiidae; genus Fragum; species Fragum sueziense. The sequence goes on along the minus strand of CAVMGG010001011.1, from coordinate 39,887 downwards.
GATACGACTACCGAGAGGCGCCGGTCGAGTACGACTCACCAAATTAACTGGATCCGATAATTCGATGCATAAAAAACATTCTATGGTACAGATTATTAACGACGACCAATTGTGCATGGACAGGGCTATAGGGGTCTGTTTAGCTAAACGATGTATCGTCTCCGAGCAAGAATGGAAGACCCTAAAAAGTAGGAATCCCGGTGTGTCGAATTGCCAACTCTTTATGGATCACAAGAAAATATCTTTATCCGGATACAAAAATATCACGAGAAAAGACGGATTGGAGCAATCCAATTTAGCTCACCGTATTCGACAAATCGTGGGCATACCCGTGGATAGGCCAGTCTCTCTCAACGACATACCGACGTACGAGACAACACTGCGCATCAGGATCGCTGTCGTGGCCGCTTCACTAGGTAACAAATTCATCAGAGTTCCGAGTAACGATCACGACGAATGGCCGATTTTCTATCTTTACTTGGTAGATCACCGGGGAATTAGCCATTTTCACAGTATCACAAATATCGGTGGATTCTTTTTGTCACATTACTTCTGCGACAGATGTTTAAAACCGTACAACAACAACACCGAACACAGCTGCGAAAGCAAATGTCTGACTTGCAAGAGTCAATCGTGCCCGGAGACCGACGTCACCCTATCGTGCCGGTCTTGCCATATGACGTGTAGGTCAACGGAATGTTTCGACCGTCATCTAAAGAAGAAAACAAAACGGGTGCAAGAAAAAGAAATAACCCTTTTGGAATGCGACCAATATTGGAGATGTACTACGTGTAAAAAGGTCATCGACCGATCCAAGCGATCTACGGACCTGAACAAATGCGACGAATGGCTGTGTAAATCTTGCCGGACGTGGGTGACGGGTAATCATCAATGTTATTTATTCGCCGATGAACCTCGGAAAGCAGTCAAGAAGTTTATCTACTTCGACTTCGAGGCTACTCAAGATTCAAAAGCGCAATGCGAGCACGGGTTCATTCCCGACGACAAGGGGAAATGTCTAAATTGCTTCAAATCCTGGTGCGGTCAACCCAGACACGTGCCTAATTTCGTTGTAGCCCAAACCGTGTGTGACGTCTGTTCGATGGACGAATTGACACCGGAATCAATCTGCGGCGAATGCGGTACCAGATGTCATAAATGCGACGCTTGGGATAAAGAAACAAAGTCCTACGTAACGCAACCCTGTTCTGGCACATGCGGTTTTAGAGAAGTCGTATTTCGGGGAGACGATACGTTGGAGCAGTTCGGTAACTGGTTGTTCGGGGTTCAACATAAAGACGCCACCGTCTTGGCGCATAACATGAAAGTAAGTATTATGTAACATATTTATAACCCCTCAAAACGAATGTTTTATAATATCCCCTAGCAAAACGAATGTTCTAGGGGGTAAACTGAAATCAACCTGTTTGTCTGTCTGTCTGTCTGTCTGTCTGTCTGTCTGCCTTTCTGTCTGTCTGTCTGTCTGTATGTCTGTCTGTCCGTGTACAAATTACTTCTCCAGAGCATAATTATCTTCTAAACCATAACTGCTACCAACTTCAAACTTGTTACACTTCTAGATCTCATGGTGGGAAAGTGTCATGATTAAGAACCGTTACTCTGCAACGCCCACCATTTGAGTTATTGCCCTTTGTTGTTTGTACCCTTGCAATTTTTGTGTGGACCATATCTTTTAAACCATAAGTGTTAGCAATTTCAAACTTAGTACACTTTGTTGTAGTGAAAGCTTGTGCGGGCCTATCAAGTCACATTTTGTGACAATTCTAGTTATTTACCCAGTTAAAAGTATAGTCGCGATTCGATTATGGTATTTATTTCGTAAATATCTTTCTCTACAGGGTTATGACGGAGTCTTTATACTGGGGTATCTCGTCGCAAACAGCATTCGGCCCCCCAAGACCATTTACAACGGCTCTAAAATCATGTACCTGGAAGTCTCCAAAGGCCTTAACATACGCGTGATCGATTCTCTGAATTTCTTACCCATGATGTTGGCCGCCCTGCCAAAAGCTTTTGGATTGAAGGAACTGAACAAGGGATATTTCCCCACTTCTTCAATACCAGAGAAAATCAAAATTACGTAGGAGCGTATCCCGATCCGTCAGCTTACGGAGCCGACTTCATGTCCGCCTCTGAACGAGAAGACTTTCTCAAATGGCACGAAGAAAAGAGTCAGGGTGTATGCGAATTTGACTTTAAGAAAGAAATTGAAACTTATTGTCGATCGGACGTAGATATTTTAAGGAGAGCATGTATGCAGTTTAGGCACCTGATGATGGACGCTACGGGTGTTGACCCTTTTCAATACGTTACCATAGCCAGCGTGTGTATGGGTATCTTCAAAACGAAGTAAGTACAAATTTATTTAAAGCTATTTAGTATTTGGCACCTCTTTTAATTTTGAACATGTCGTATACCGAGATACATATTGTTTTCGAGATAATATGTCGGACCGAAATACTAAGGTAAATTGAATATTCTGTTTTCTATTTAGGTTTCTCGAATCCCAGTACAAAGCTGACCTCACGTACCCGGTGGGTATCCTCGGCCCGAGCAGCGCCCACATTAAAAAAACGTCTGACGGGAGTTGGCAAATATTTGACAAAAGGAAAGACGATTGGAAACCGATGCCTCCTGACGTTACCGTGACCAAGAAGACCCCCATACTTTCCCCGATAGCCCAAGTACCGAGCTCCGGCTATTCAAAAATGGACAATTACAGCAAAGTTTCGATTCAATGGCTGGAGTACCGTATGGAGCTAGCCAGACAACGCGGTAACCCCGTTGAAATTCGACACGCGCTTAATGGCGGTGAGATGCCCATTATGGGTACCAGGTACAAGGTGGATGGTTGGACGTTTGACACTGTATACGAATTTCACGGTATGTACGCCATTCGTTCGTTCGATCGATTAACGCGCTTATAACCAACATCATTCATTTCGACATTGGTAATACTATTTCTTTGACAATTGTTTAATACGTTATTATCTTACAGGTTGTATGTACCACGGTTGTCCGAAATGTTATACCGACAGGACCCTAAAGAACCCGAAAACGGGTCAAACGATGGATCAGCTCTACGCCTTGACCCAGATAAAGCAAAAGACCCTCGTTGATCTAGGTTTTAACTACGAGTGTATCTGGGAGCACGAATGGTTAGAAATGAAAAACACAGATCCCGAAGTTCAAAGATTCGTTGAAACCCTCGATATTCAAGACAGACTGGATCCCAGAGAATCATTTTTCGGGGTAAATATGACATTTATTAATGCCGTGTTTTACGCTCTATTCGAAATGTACTAATATTCGATTTAACTCGCCTGCGTGGAAAAAAGTTAACTGTTGTCTTTTTTTTCAGGGACGTACGAATGCCACAAAACTAAGGTACTCGGTTGGTCCTGATGAGAAGATAAAATACGTGGATTTCACCAGGTAAATATATTCGTTTTAAAAATGTCGCTTACTCTGTCGCTTTTTGCCTGGATTGCATTCCTCATTTACCTATATTTTGTCATACGATAACCGACTTTTTACGTATTTTCAGTCTTTACCCCTACGTCAACAAATACAGTCGTTACCCCGTGGGTCATCCGTACATAATCACCAGTGACTTCGAAGACATCAGCGTCTATTTTGGCATCGCCAAAGTCAAAATCCTCGCGCCACGAGCTCTCTATCATCCGGTATTGCCTTATAGATCCAACGAGAAATTAAAGTTCCCTTTGTGTCGAACCTGCGCGGATCAAGAGTCGTTTAAACCCTGTCAACACACGACGGAAGAGAGGGCATTCGTTGGATCTTGGTGTAATCCAGAGATTGCCGTGGCGCTTGAAAAAGAATACACCATTCTAAAGATCTACGAAGTCTACCACTGGAACGAGTCTACTCAGTACGACAAGTCTACTAAGCAAGGCGGTCTATTTTCTCAATACGTCAATACCTTTCTGAAATTTAAACAAGATGCATCTGGCTGGCCCGTGTGGTGCGACACGCGCGAGAAAAAAGAGAAATACGTCCTAGAATATTACGAAAATGAGGGTATCAGACTCGATTGGGACGCCATACAAACGAACCCCGGATTACGTGCTCTGGCTAAACTCTGTCTTAATAGGTAAACATTCTTTTTTAACTCTAGTAGCAGTAGAACGGGCAATGATTATGTATCATTTCTTTGAAATCGTGTAAGGCAACCGTTCGTCATAATTCGTTTAGTCATCTACTTTTTTGTCTGTTTTTAGTTTCTGGGGTAAATTCGGACAGCGATTGAACAGGGTGTATGCGAATTTCTACATTCGTCGCAAATGGATTCGTTTTACAAACTCTTGACAGACCCCTCGAAAAAAGTGAATAATTTCCGTATCATCAACGAGGATTACATTCACATGGAATTTGAACATGAGACGGGGTTTGTACCTGAAGACACGAAAACAAACATCTTCTTGGCCACATTTACCACATGTTGGGCTCGGCTCAAGCTGTACAGCGTGCTCGATCAGTTGGCAGATAAAGTCCTTTATCATGATACAGATTCCGTGATCTATTTGAGCAGACCCGGACAAATTGAGCCGCCATTAGGCGATTATTTAGGTAGGTGGAACGTAATTCTATTCATATAGTATTTAATTGATCTCGAAAAAAGTTCACGCGTTCGCGCTATCATGAGTCAAAAAAATTTAAGGATTCTATTTCGTTAATTTCTGTTACAGGCGAATTGACCAACGAACTCGATGACGGGGACTACATTACAGATTTTGTAAGCGGCGGTCCGAAAACTTACGCCTACACAACCGCGAATGGAAAGCAGACGTGTAAAATAAGGGATTCAGCCTCAATTACACCAATGCCAAGATCCTTAATTTTGGCGCTGTTCATCGGATGGTCGGCTATGTTGATCCTAACCAGCCCAGTACTTACAAGAAGGTGAAATTGTTACATACGCACGAGAAAAGGAAACGATTAGAAGAAGATCAACCTCCTTACAAGTGCATTGTCCTCACTAATCATACCAAAATTTGCAGAGACAAGTACGCAAATTGTTTGTTCAACAGAAAAGAAGAAAAGAAATACAGAGTTATTTACGATAAACGCGTTATCCAGAAAAACTTTGACACTTTACCGTACGGGTATTAGTACTGTGAGGTACCAAGGCTTATCTACGTGTCATTTTTAATACACAGCGTTTGCTTAAATTTTGTACGTATTTCGTGTCCATAGCTGTAACAATTAGTCTTATTTGTCATGTATAGTTCGTTCTTGTCATTGGTGTATCAAAATTTGCCATTAGTGTAACAAAATTTGTCATTGGTGTATCAATTTTTGTAATCCACGTTTTAAAATTTGTCATTGGTGTATCAATTTTTGTCATTGGTGTATCAATTTTTGTCCATTTACGCCTATTTTACTATAGACAACTTTAAAGTTTTTGTCAAGCGCGTACCATTTATTGTCATTGGTGTATCAAAATTTGTCATTAGTGTAACAACATTTGTCATTGGTGTATCATTTTTTGTCCATGGTGTATCAATTTTTGTCCATTTACGCCTATTATACTATAGACAACTTTAAAGTTTTTGTCAAGCGCGTACCATTTTTTGTCATTGGTGTATCAATTTTTGTCATTAGTGTAACAAAATTTGTCATTGGTGTATCATTTTTTGTCATTGGTGTATCATTTTTTGTCCATGGTGTATCAATTTTTGTCCATTTACGCCTATTTTACTATAGACAATTTTAAAGTTTTTGTCACTCGTGTATCATTTTTTTGTCATTGGTGCATCAAAATTTGTCATTAGTGTAACAAAATTTTTCATTGGTGTAACAATTTTTGTCACTAGTGTATCGATTCTGTAATCCACGTTTTAAAATTTGTCATTTGTTGTCAAATGTTCTTATGATCACACGTATAAATTGTTGTAGATGATAAGTTACTTGTAAATAAAAACTTGTAGGAATAACCGCTCTTTTTTGTTATTTACAATATCCCTGATATACGTAAGAATATGAATACGAACGGAAATAACACGGAAAATGAAACTTTCATTCATTTACCGCATGACGAAGAGAACCGTTCTAACGGAGAAAGGTGGCATTTATTAGGTACACGAGTACCCCAGTCCGAAATTGTCTACTTCTGCCAAATGATTATTGTCTACATCATTATAATTACGTCCATCATTAACTTATCGCTACAAAACGGTATTAGCGAACTTTGGATAAGTCTGCTGGGTAGTAGTATAGGATACGCTTTACCGAGCCCTAATATAAAGAAATAATGAAGTCGGCTCTACCTTTCGAACCGTGTTTTAGTATATGTATCAGCGGCCAAACGGGGAGCGGCAAAACGCAGTGGGTGTACCGTTTTTTGAAAAACGTCGAGAACATGTATGCCAAAGATCCACCGTCACGTATATTATATTGCTACGGTATACATCAGGATTTATTCGATGATATGGAACGGTCTATTCCGCATTTCTATAGCAAAGAAGGCCTCCCTAATACCGAGGAGTTGGATGACTTTACCCGCGATCGAAAACATAAACTTTTAATCATCGACGACTTGATGCACGATGTCATGCAAAATAAAGAGATGGAGTTGTTATTTACCCGTGGGTGCCACCATAGAAAAATATCGGTGATACTCATAACGCAAAACCTATATCCCGGAGGCAAACACGCCAGGACGATAGCCCTGAATACGTGGTACATGGTTCTCTTGAAGAATGTCAGAGACGTCTCTCAAGTGGGTGTTCTTGGCCGTCAACTCTACCCCGGAAAATCTAAAGGATTCGTAAAAGCGTACGAAGATGCTTTGAGTACGAAACACGGCTACTTTCTCGTAGACATGAGCCCCCATGCAGAAGACCAATACCGTCTTAGAACCCGAATCTTTCCCGGAGAAGACCCCTTGATCTACAAATTGACGTAAGAAGGCGTTGAAATACTCGGTAAGAATAACCATGACAGAACTCATCCAGAAGCAGCGCCATTTCTTATATATTTACTCGTAGAGACAACGGCTACCCAGAGAAAAGCGCTGTTAGATACAGTGACACGACTGCAACTGAAAACGCTATCTCAGATTGCCTACAACATCTTGAGGTCCACGATTATATTATCGCCTGCCGAAAAGACTCGTCTTAAAAGGTATAGGCGATTCATATATCTGCTCGGAAACAAAAGGACTGGTTTTGGAGTAAAAAAGCGAACTATTGTAACCAACCAGAGAACTATATATAAGATAGTGAAAATTGCTTTAGTGTACTTAAAGTCTTTATTAGAATAATGGAGAAATTTATCTTGGTACCTTACGAGAAATATCAACGGATGTTAAAGAACAGGGCGCATGAAGGGTCTGGAGCCCAAGACGAACCCGTAAAAGTTTCACGGCCACCGCCGGGAGAACGTGACAGAAAGCGGAAAAAACTACGAGACCACGGAGACGAGGTTAAACCAGCGAAAGTTCCACCCCGACAACGGGATGGGAAAGGAAAATTCCAATCGATCCACGACAGCGTGAAATCCATAAATTGGTTATCATAAATTACAAAGACTGTGTTTTTTCATACATATTTATTCGATTCTACATGTATACATACAATAAATAAATGAATATAAATACATTTCAGAGTTTGTGTTTATTTACACTATTTTTTACGTAGACGTCATTCCGAGTTCTGTCATACACATTAAAAGGTTCGAAAATGTTTTCAAATGGCATTCCCGTACACCTGCGTATGATATAATACACGCAATAGAGTCCGCAGACATCGGAGCCAGAGTCTTGAAGAGGGTCGCACAACATCCAGTACTCGTTGTTCAGTTCGAAGTTGTAATCGTTCGGTTTTTCACCGAGAGAATCAAAAAACTCGAACGGTCCTCGTCCGGGAAAGTAAAATGTCACCCAATGTTTTCCGGGCCCGTCGCTCGTATCCGTGTTGGTGATGTCCTTTTTTTTACTCGAATTTGATCGGCCGCACAAACCGTTACGGGGTACCCCCGTAATATGTCTTCTTGTTCGAAATTGTTCATTTCAAATATACGGCTCTCGTTCGGTCAATATGCAATACCTCGGGGAAAATGGCGTACATGATCAACGTGACGCTTTCCGGTTAAACCCGCCCAAACTTGATCTCTAAACGACAGTGTCCCTTCCTTTTCGTGTTGAATGAGTAATAAGGATCGATATTGAGCGCGTACAACGCGTAACCCTTCTTATAATCTTCCCAGGTTATATCCAAATCGTTTCTGTACAGCATTAGTGATCTGTAACATTCCGCATACTGGTCCGACTCGTAATTAGGCTGCATCGGCTGTGAAGGTAGCGATTGCCCGTCCACATAGAGCCCTACGAAACTGCAGTCGTAATGTTTAAAGTTGAACGGGTTCTGTCCGAAATCTCCGTTAAACGCGGCGCTCGGAACCAGGCCTACGATCAATTTACTGGGAACCAGGCCTTGAAATATATCGTCAGCGCTGTAACTGAATTGTCCAGAGGCTATAGCGGCCGTTTTGATCTCAGATCGTAAGTAAGGGTACATGGCCGGTGTGTCTTGAATGAGTTTTTCGTGCGCTATTAATACGCTACTCGTGAGCCGCTGTATGCAGAGCTTGAAACAGGCGTCCACGATTTTGACACGAAAATCGGGACCTATAACATCAGTGATGAGTCTAAAGGGATCTCGGCTAGGATGTAGTTTGATACCGACCGAGACTCCGTTTATAAGTAATTTCGACTGTTGAAACAAGTCAATGTGTAACGGTCCTTCCATCTCCGCAATCTTGCCACTTTTTGTGCGCTGGTATCTCAAAAAGAGACCGTTGTTGGGTCCAGTTTTTATATCATTAGATCCGAGGTTCTTAATGTCTTTATAGAAAAGCTGCGTCGCCTTCAGAAGGTTCTCTTGCAAATCTCGATTGGACTGTAAAATCGTGTCGATGTAAGCTTTATAGGGATAATTAATGCCCGTATGCGATAAAGGCGTTTGCTGTAGAGAGACATCCACTTGACCGAATATGGTATGGAACGGTAGATTGATAAGACTCACTTGTTCATCGTCGCCCACCGTCGACCCATCGCCTTTGACAATTTGCAATTTCAAATTAAGCGCGCTTCTTTTTAGATCCATATAAGCCGATGTCTGTCCCGGTATATTGAATTCGAGAGTAGACGTACTTGTCACTTGATTTACGGGACGATAAACGATCCATTCTCTCGATTGTAACGACGAATCGGTTGGAGGAGGGACGAATAATGACAGCTCTTCTCGGTGATAATCTTCCATATTTAAATTTGAAGGTCTGAATTCGAGTAGTTGGACTTTTGTCGCTTTGACGGTTTGTAGATATTGACTGAGGCGTTCTTACGTTTTCGGGACCCTTTCTTACGCGTATCGCTCTCTTCAGCCTTCTTACGTTCCACTTCCGATTTGGCCATTTCGACCGCTTGAGCTACGGGGGTAACCAACTTCACCGATGGTTGCCGCTCCATTTCCGCCACTTTCCTGAAATGGTGTCCGCTGTCTACGATGTATCGACCCCTGTGGTCGGGTTTAACGTAAACGTCCCTCAAGTCCTTGAAATGTTGGTACCATTTCTCCGGATCGTCTTTATAAGGGACCCATTTTTGTTGTTTATAATCGTATACCTCTACTGAACCCATCCTTTCTTGAAATGCAACACTCAGTGAAAATCGTTGGACTTGAATTCGATCGGTTTTAAATCTTCGTCTCTCAAATATAAACGTATCGAGTTGAAGTAATTTACATTTACTGGAACGTATACTGGACGTTGGTATTCGATAAACTGAAGTTTTTTGTACCTCGCTCCAATTTCGATACTTCTGAATACGGATTGTAACGTGTTTCTTACGTACGTTTGTTGTATTAAATCGCAACACAAGTACAGTCTTTTGCTTCTAGGCGTAAAGTCGCAAGTGAGAGCAATTTCTGTCAGGCCGCAAGTCCAATGACCATCCAACGTATACGGTGCGGGAAATTGAACGTAAAAGTCGGACGGGTTGTTGTTCTTACGTATGTTTTGGGAATCCCTGCTGTTGAGATAAAGGTAAAAATCGTTCATATTCGCAGTGAGAATGTCTCCTTACGCTTCTCCCGGTTAGTTTTGATTTCGTCTACGATAGCATCGATGATATGACTCGTTCTTAGCAACACGGGTACGAAAGAATGGTGACGCCGTAACAACGATTGCTTTCTAGTCAGTGTCACGCTGTCTGTAGTCAGAAATCGTAGCAAACCTTGCCTTTTTTCGATGATGTATATATCCCTTCTCGCTGGAGGAATGACACCGTCGATTAGTCTCTTGGCCACTTGACTTATAGCTTCCATTTGACTGGTCGTCATAGCGTTGATCATGGTTTTCCTTTTATCTATGGTAGTATCTTTCAGATACAGAAGATAACTTCGTTTACGGTATACTTGAGACTGAATCATGGTTACTATCGCTTAGGCTTATCGCTTCTTACGCGTGTAAAGTTCCAGTTCGATGAAGGTCGGATTGACCACGTCATCAATTTGAACGGGTTTCGTAATACCCGTAATCACAACTTTACCGGTATGGAAACAGCAAAAGTGAACCCCGTCGCTCTCAAAATTTAGAGAGGGAAATATCTCCGGTTCGTACACGGCATTTCTGTCTTGACTTAAAGCTTTCAAATCTAGTGCTTCGCTCAGCGTGTGACTGGCAGACACTGTCAGGATTCGAATTTGAGTCAATCTTATTTCGTACCCGAGCCGTTGAAGTTGTCTCGCGTATTTCCGTAATCTATGTCGCCCCTCTTCGAAACCGGAAGCCTTCCCGTTACAATTGAGAACGCCGTTGGAGAACACTAAACAATTACCGCCAATAGCCATGTGTTGCCATATGAGACCCGGAAATGTGCCGGGATCATAACGCGCGTTCGCTAAACGATAACATAAATGTCTCAGGTCGAAGAAACAACCCAGGTTGGCGCTGCACACGACGTTGGTAATAATCATGATGCGTAACGTCCAAGTCTGTCAGCGGAAATGACGATCGACGAGGCAGCATCTACTATAAGTGTAAATAATCGCGTGATTTAAGAGTACTGCGTGACCTCATTTTTGGCGATCCAACTGTCATATTTCTTTGGCCAGTTTAACCAACGGACTAACACTTGCCTTTGTTTGTTGCGAACCCTTTCTTTTAATATTTTTTCGATGTGGTATTCTGTATTTTCGTCAACGGTAACTGGCTGTAATTCTTGTTCGTAAAAAGTTCCTTCGATAGGTTCACCGTCCCAGTCTTTTACTTTATAAATGGGTAGATCGTCCCTCTTAAACCTGGAGGTGATCTCGAATAATTAGCCCGTCCATTTTTTCGAATATTCGCGATCGAAAATGTTTCTCACGTGGGACATTCGTACCGTTTGTTTGATCTTTAACTTGTATTTTCTCGTCGCCTTCTCGTTGGACCTCGTATTCATTTTAGATTTCTTCGTTTTTGTTCTGATCAAATATTGCTGAAGTCTACTCTCGGCCTCGTTGTTCTTCGTTATACTAGATGGAGCTACGTTTAAACTAGAATGTAACGTGTTGTTATAACTGGTCACCAAATCCGGCAGAACGTCCACGTATCTCTCGTTCCTTTTCTTTAAAATGTATCTGAATATCTTGTGTTTCAGCGTCTTTATAAAACGTTCTGCGTAATTCGCTTTAGTTTCCGTGTTTTGAGCGTAAAAATGATGTATACCCATCTGACTGAGGTATTTGTTTTCCTCTTTATTTCGAAATTCTTGACCTTTGTCGCTTCTCACCGTTTTAGGCTTTCTAGGTCCGGTCAAAATAACGCGTAATGCGTTCGTGACGTCGATAGCATTTTTGCTTTTAATAGCTCGACAAAAGGCGAATCTAGAGAATATATCTATGACTACGAGTATATATTTATTGCCCTCATTTTTCGCCTGTAAATCGGTCAAATCAATCAGGTCTATGTCCCACTGACTATCTAGTCCTTCGACAACAACGCGGGATCGTTCGTATTTGCGACGGGCGCCTCTCGTGAGAGAGTAGGATTCTTGGTCTTGCAACCATTTCCGTATCCTGTGCATCCCGATCTTAAATTTACCCTCGGACTTTACATACCGATAGAGTTTCCCCGGACCGGCGTAACTGGCGGGAGATTGGGGGTCGAAGTAAATAAGAGATAGATACGATTTCTAATCTGACATATTTGTTTATTTACAAAAAAGATACAAAGTACATATTATTACAGACTTAATGAAAGAGATTTAAACGAAATGTCTCGGGTTTATCCGAATACTGTCACCATTTAGCACAATTGTCTGGATTACATTCGAAACACTGCAGCATTCCTTGTTGATTGCTGTGATCTCCCTGAAGATAACACGGTACCACGCCGTCCAGTTCGGGTAGAGCTCTACCGATCTCGGGTATCGATTCCTTCAAACGCGTGTATTCTGAGGGTCTCAGACAAAGTCCTTTTTTGGTAGGAACCACCTCATCCCGGGGTTTCCAATATTGTCTAATGTCCACGCATACGCCGTTTTCGGCAACGTTGCAAAAGACGTTACCACCGAGATGACTCGAGTACGATCGTTTTTCTTCCAACGATTTGTCCACGAACTCGACATAATCTACGAAATTCTTCCAGCGCATTAGCGTAAGACTTATTCCTTTCTTGGTAGGCTTATCGTCGACCCATTCTCTCAGGTCGACCCTCAACTCTCCTTTCCAGTCGCAGACTTGAACGAAACGATTGCCTCCCAAAGAGGTTTTATATCTGAAGTATTCCATGTTACTCGTGCGAGTGTTGGAATACGAATGACTTCGATGAGTCGATTCACCGTCTCTTATATACCGATTCTTGTTCTAAATTTAGACTATGATGTCATTCTATTATTAGATTTGCGTGTACAGGCACGTAGCGATGAGTCATGTCTATAAAAAAGACGCGGGTGACGTCATTTCCGGTTTTGCCCTCTCCTAGGAGGCGAAGGGACGGGGGGCGGGGCGAGGGGGCGTGGGGCGGGGGCGACGCTGATGACGTCACTTCCGGTTGGGGGCGTTGGTCACGTGATACACCAAAGTGGCCCCCTTGTAGTACAAGTCATAAATCAGTTTAAGAACTTTATTCATCATATCATCATCAGTCAATGCTTACAAATTATACCGGTATAAAACCAATTAAAAATACTGATTACAAAAGTGACAAATGAAAGAGACTATTGTAAACTTTATTTTAAATTGGAAATTTGGCCAATCAAATTGCAATGAATAATTGCAAGTTGCTGACTTGCTAGGAAATTCAATGCAAATGAATATCAAGCAGACATATGATTATGCATTATGGGTCACAGCTTTAAATGGCGGTCCGGACCCCCATGGCATTGGCCGAAAAAGGCGAAAATTAAATTTTGACTATAAATTTAGTGTAATGTTACTTATTTACTACAATTTAAGCCATAACATGGGCTTGCCCCCCCCCACCCCAGGAAAAAAATCTTGGGCTTGGAACCCCCCCCCCCCCTTGAAAAAAATCCTGGATCCGTCCTTGCAAAATATTCAATTTCCATAAAACCCAGTGTTGTAGGTAGATCTAATTGATCTGAATCATCTCTCGGAATGATTTAATCTTTTCCCAAACGGCAAACTTTTAGGGCATCCTAATTTGAAAGCTGATGCAGACGACAAAATGGGTGTTGATAAAGACAGGATCTGTGTGTAATATGGTATAGAAAAGATTGAGGCAAAAGGAAAAACTGCTGATTATCAACAATTTCTTCCAAAGCTTTTACCATTGGGGACGTCAAAACCAGGTCTTGTTTGGGAGAGGGTTAAATCAGTACCCACAACATATGGTTTGGGATCGCAATAAATATTTAGAATGCCTTAATCAACTCTTATTTGTAGCTCTTTAACCCTTTCCCGAACAAGACATGGTTTTGACGTTCCTAACTGAATAGGCTTTGGAAACCATTAAGGCAAAAGAAGAAACTAAATGATCACCAGCAACTTCTCCTTTTGTCTCAGTGTTTTCTATGCTATATCATACATAAATTTAATCATAATTAACTTCATTTTGCTGTCTTTTATCAGCTTTTGAATTTGACCACCCTAAAAATTCGTCGTTCTGGAAAGGGTTAGTGTAAAAAACAATAATAATAATAATAAAACGGGTCTTGTTTCACTTTGTGTTTGGTAGACTTTCTGTTTTTAGCTCCACTGGCCTTTCAGGCCAGCGGGCTATTGCCATGGCGGTGTGTCCGTCGTGCGTGCGTCCGTGCGTCAGTGCGTCCATGCGTCCGTAAACTTTTTCTTTAACAATCTTCTTCTCAAAAACTACTGGATGGATTTCAACCAAACTTCACAGGAATGATCCTTGGGTGACCCTCTCTCAGATTCCTTCAAAGAATATGGATTGAACCAGAATAACCTGAGTTATCTGCCCTTGAATATCAAAAATAGCAGGTTTTGACTTTACTTTTCTTCTAAAATCTACAAATATTCAACAATCAAGACAAAACTTTGACAGAATGTTGCTGACTACAAGATCTTGCCTTGGTAAAATTTTCAGTTTGATCTGAATTTTACATCATGAGTTATGTGCCCTTGAAATTGACAGAATTGCCATTTTCAGCTGTATTTTGACATTGTTTTCACTCTAGCAACTACAAATATTGACTAAACAAGACATTACTTGGACAGAATAATGCTGACTATAAGAGCTTGCCTTGGTAAAATTTTCAGCTTGATCTGAATTTCATAGCATGAGTTAAGTGCCCTTGAAATTGCCAAAAATTGCTATTTTTGGCTTTATTTTGCTGGTTTTGATTTTATTTTTACTCTATAATCTACAAATATTGACCAATCAAGACAAAACTTGAACAGAATATATATTAGCATTATATGCTGCCTGTGTGTAATTTGCAGCTTGATCGAAATCTTACATCATGTGTTATGTGCCCTTGAATTTGACAAATTTACTATTTTCAACTTTATTTTCACTCTAACAACCACAAATGTTAACCCAATCAAGATGATACTTGGAAAGAATCTTGTTGACAACAAGATCTTGCTTATGTGTAATTTTCATCATGATAACACTGTTACAATCTGAGTTATGTGCCCTTGAAATTGACAAATTTTCAGTTTTCGACACTTCTTCCACTCTTGAAGCCACAAATATTGACTAATATAGACAAAATTTGAACAGAATCATAGTGACCATAAGATCTTGCCTGTGTTTATTTTTCGATATGATTTTAAATATACATACTGAATTATGTGTCCTTGAATTTGGCAAAATCACAGTTTTCAATTTTATTATCGCCCTAAAGTCCCTAAAATATTAGTCAATCATTTACTTTCTTTTTGCATTGACCACATGATTGCTGTTTTTGACTTTGTTTTTGCTGTAAGAACCACAAGTACTCAAAAATCTAGTCAAAACTTTAATATTAAAAGAAATTCAGGCCTGTGGAGCGACTCAAGACCTTCAGGTCTTTCTAGTTGAAAAAAAAACACACCACAAATTCACTATTGTTTCCTATCGAAAAATCCGTAATCAGCTGTATTCTTGGTGATCTATGGCTTACATGTCCATGACTTGTAAATATTTTCTCGTATATTAGTCCCGTGGTGACGGTATTTACGTAGTGGAAGCTGTTGGAAGTGGAAGTTGAACTCGAAGACTTCACTGTCACAGCTTTGCTCCGTCGAAACTGTCTCGTTTTAGGCCCGCCTCGTCGTAGTCTGGACATTTGATGACTCGTCAACAACGGCAAGCGATAATGCTCCATTTAATCGAAGATTTAAATGCGTTATGAAGTTCGTATCTTTCAACCGAGGACAGAGAATAAAGAACAATCGACTTTCAACGCTTTTCAGTCGATAAATTGTCCGCCATTATTTTGTTTTTATTTCCGGTTATTTCGATTAACTGGTATACCTGGCCTAGTTACCAAATCCAGTCTACGTAGCCGTATAATAAACATTTGGTATGGTTCGACAGAAATGTCCGTGGTGTTCCAAATGAAAAGTCACTTGGGCGCTGTCCAAACTTTCCTTAATCTACGTCATCGATTTCTAAGATTAGGTCAATATTCCAGGGGTGGATTCTGTTAGTGGGGCATTTAATCCATTGTTTAGACAAGGGAATGGAAAAGTTTCTTTTGTGCTTTTTGTTTCTCGTTTTCTGTAGACCACTTGCCTCGGAATACGAGTAAACTTAAACTTAGCATTTTTGTAAGTTCGGTGCAAGAATATTGATTAAATACGCAGAATTATTTGATTGGAATGATTTTTGCTAGATCTATTCAAAACAGGAGACTTTGCGAACATTTTGTGTAAGTTTGTCATAAAAACGGGGATTTCGAGATCGACCCTGCCCAACCTCCGGATGAAATTAAAAGTAGGTTCGGCAGATCACGTGATCATGTAGCATAATAAAGCATGTCACGTGATCAGGGGGTATGATAAAGCTAAGTTTATCATACCCCCTGTTATCGGGCAGAATATTTAGCTAGTGACAGGATAAATTAGAACACTTGAACAAGTGCAGTTATGCGGTAGAACAGCCTTTAGACATTCGTGTTTTTTTAAAATACATCTTCTCAACTTTGCATAACTTTGCGGGCTCGATATTCTATTCCTGGACAATCATCTAGTTGTATAAAGATGTTGGAGGATAAATGTCTGAAAGAGTCGCATGTTTCCTGACTTCATGGAACGTTGATATGAAGGGAGGGTCCATCTTGGAAGCTACTGCAGACAACAAATTGGATATTGCTAGCTATTAGATATTTTGTACAATCTAACAAAAAAAAATATTGAGGCAATATGCGAACATGTCTGGACTTGGTTTGGAAAGTGGTAAAGTAAAGACATAATTATCGAAAAATGTTGTGACTCTTATTTAAGGTAGTAGTACGTAAGCTTAATGAAACAGACAATGCATTTTAATCCAGATTTTTATCCATCAATCGCCTGGTGCTGGTACCGCGTATTTATGGCGGCGAATTACTTGGCTCAACAATAATAACAACAGCAACATCATTATCATCATCGTCATCATCATCTACAACAACAACAAAAACGAAAACAATGGTTGCAGAAAATCTTCAATAACCATGTTTCATACGTAACCGATTTCAATTGGTTTGAAGTCGAGAAGGCAATTAATAATACCACGGATCTTCTTAATATGGTAGAATTTTCAATTGCACATGACGACCTTGTTTGATCGTCAATAACTTTTTTTTAATTATAAAATGTATGTTGTTTAAGTTAATAATCAAATCTTAAGCCATCGTTTTGCACACGTTGAAGATATTGTGTCACGTGATTCCCTGCTCCGAGATAGGAACAAATAACAAATGTGCACTATATACGTAGTTCAATTGAAACTCGTTCTGTCGAAGTTGTATGTTAATCTTTTCCCAAAGAAGACCTGGTCTTGACATTCCTAATATACAAGACTTAGGGAAACACTGAAACAAAAGAAGAAACTGCTTATAACCAGCAGTTTCTCCTTTTGTCTCAATATTTTCTGTGCCATATTTTACATAAATTCTATTTTTAATAACGTCCATTTTGTCATTATTTGCAGCAGTTTCTGAAGTGGATCACCCTAACATTTTGTCGTTTGCATTTTACCTCGAGCTATCCGGAGTTCACTCTATCTGGTTTTAGTTAGGATTAGATTAACCCTTTCCCAAACGACAAATTTTTAGAGTGATTAGGTGATTCACTTCAAAAACTGTCTAAATTGACAAAGTGGATGTTTATAAAAGATAGGGTTTGTGTAAAATAATTATGACACAGAAAATATTGAGACAAAAGGACAGAACTGCTGGTTATCAGCAGTTTCTTGTTTTGTTTCAATGTTTTCCCAAGCCTTTTCCTTTAGTGACGTCAAAACCAGGTCTTGTTTCGGAAAGGGCTAAAATCATATTTTACCGTTTTGTCGCTCTTCAAATAATTTCAAAGTTGATAATTGCGTTTAATATTTTTATATTAAATGATGTAGATGGGACAAGATTTCCACCTCGCCTGAAACAGGAATTCGACTTATCCGATCCTCAGGTAACGAGTGTCATCTGTAAAGTCGTCTCTAGAAAGGGAGCGATTATTTGCAGTTGACCATTTAAGCTCTTCCGAAACACTAACTGCCGTTGACATCCCTGATAGAACATGCTTGGGAAAGCATTGAGACAAAAGAAGAAATTACTGATCATCAGTATTTTATCCTTTGGTTCCAATATTTTCTAAGCTATATTTTACACAAATCCTATATTTCGTCTGTAACAGCTTTCAAATGTGTGTACCATTGAGTCAAAGAATGGTTAATTTGTTTTGGGGGGCACGCCGTTTTCAACTGCTATGGTCATATAGCAGCGGTTTGAGCAACTAACAAGGAATTCCTGTAGTTTCTCAAGCCAGTACAGCTGTGACATCCTAGCTGAGCCTCCAGCTTTTGGCCTACATAGGTTAACGATATCAAACCATTGGTGGGTGATATTTTAGTCAGAAAGGATATTTGTCACAGCCGTGAATCCATAAAGCCAATGGAACCACAGGGATAAAAATTGCAAATTCAGCATATTCACGGCCCGATCATCATTCGCAAAATGTACATTTTGTTTAACCCATTACCACACAGTTGCTCTTTTTGACTCCTCACAAGAAAAGTGCTTTTGAAAACATTGTGGAAAATGAAGAAATTGCTTGTAACAAGCAATTTCTTCATTTCCTACAATGTTTTCTGCCAAGAAAGACCAAGTAATTGTTAAATTTTGTTCAGTGGAAATTGTAGTCTTCAACACCTATGAGTTTGAACTAGACTAAAAATTTGTTTGGTAATGGCTTAACAATTTTACTAACAATTCCTTGCTTTGATATCCGTGGTAGGAAAAGAAACCTTTGGGAAACATGGATAGGATTTAAGCAAAGCCAGCATTTCATCTCTTTTCTCAATATTGACTGTGATATCTTGTTCATAAACAACATATCTTAATCAATAAGCGCTTTGTCGTCTTCAGCTGCTGTTAGATTAGAACAATTCAATTTTATGTAAGGAATGAATGCAATTTTATTTTTTTATGCAGGTATGAAAAATAAAATCTAATCACACTGTATGAATCCGCGAAGCGGGTTATACAAAAGCGTGATTAGATTTTATTTTTCATACCTGCATGAAAAAAAGAAAAATTGCATTCTTTCCTTATAATTTAATAATGAATTTTATTACCGTAAATAGTAATAGTTGCGTCTAGAAAGAATGAAATATCGTTCGGACTATGTTCAAAGAAGCGGATAGATGTGCGATATCTGCCCGCTGCCAAGGTATTTAGATCTTACGCACGTGCCTTTCCGTGACGAAAACTTTAAATGACGTCATAAAAAGCGCGCGTAACTCTAACGTCGTTTACAGCGAATTCAGTCGTCGTAACGTTATTTTCCATCCCCTCAAGTGCGTTTTAAGCAATAAGTTTTTGAAATTGAGTTTGTTTCAACTAGAAAAACTATTCAAGAGTAAGATTTGATGATAAAACTTGCAGTTTACTACTCAAAACAAACTTAATATGCCGATTTGTACAGGGCACATCCATTTATCCATATTGTTGACTCCGAAAGAAGTTCCGGCAATGTCAAAAAAAAAATTTCATGGAGTTATGAAAAAAAATAACCAATCAAAAAGCTCGAATTTTAATGAAATCAACTAATATTAAATTATATAGAATTGGTGAATTAAGGGAGACAAACATAATTCAAAGCGGATGAAATATTGTGTATCTTGGTATTTTAGTGACACTAAAATGAAATGAATTCAATGAACCGTTTATTGGGATCCACTAGAAATCACACGGAATACTTTGTTCGTATAGTGATCGTAAAATTGTGTTGTCCTTGAGTTCGCATAGTACTTTTCTTAGTCAAATAAACAACTGACTCATCTGGTTTACTATACAATATTTAATACATGTATATCTCCTTCATACATATTACTTAATCCAATAATCATATACTAATTATGCGACCTCAATCACTCTCTTAATAGTATCGCTCAATCATAGACCTTATAGTTGCTCATCACCACTTTTTCTTACATATCTTTCCCATTTTCTAATAAGCTAACTATCGTTGCTTTTTCAACGAAAACCCCGTACTTGCAGCTTAAACAAGCTGCAGTTTCGAGGTTTTCGTTGAAATGTGACGCTATTGTTTTCTCCATCTTCGTAGTTTTTAGCTAACTATACATTCTACACGAGAACAAAAACGAATTAAAGTACAACAACATGATACAAGGGTATTGGTCAGTGGTCCTATCTTCAACTTCTTTCATAGATTTCTCAATGACAAAATACAGGTCCTATGACTACATCGAAATACTATATATGGGCGAATCAATACCTTGCGCTATGATTTTCTTTTTAGTCACAACAGAGACTTTTGACCCACTATATAACAGTGTAACCACATATTTGTTAAAATAGTTTTGCTTCTTTATCCATCACAATATGTACTAAAAATAACCTGATCCAATACAGCTGTATATAAAATACAATTCCACTTCGAAGTTCTAGAGTCAAACCAACTAAACACATTTTTAGATCTTTGTACTATACAATTATACATAACACAATTAAAAAAATATTCATAAACTAATACACTCATACATTAATTTTGAAAATGAAAGACGAATAAAAAAATTGTCCCGTGTGTACATAAGCGCACTATACCTTCCAACTTTACATTCTACATGAGAACAAAAACGAATCAAACTACTACAAGAACATGATACAAGGGTATTGGTCTGTGGTCCTATCTTCAACTTCTGTCATAGATTTCTCTTTGACAGAATGCTGGTCCTATGACTGCATCGAAATACTGAATTTTATCGAATCAATACCTTGCGCTTTGATTTTCTTTTCAGTCATAACAGAGAGTTTTGTCTCACTATATAACAGTACAACCGCATATTTGTTACAAGATTTTTGCTTCTTTATACATCACAATATGTACTAAAGAATAACCTGATCCAATAGAGCTGTATAAAAAGAAATATACACAATTCCACTTCGAAGTTCTAGTGTCGAACCAATTAAACACATTTTTAGATTGTTTTTACTACACGATTATACATAACAGAATTATAACATTTTTTATAAACTAATACACTCATACATTAATTTTGAAAATGAAAGGCGAATATAAAGTTGTCCTGTGTGTACATTAGCGCACTTTACCTTTCAACCATACATTTTACACGAGAACAACAACAAATCAAAATACTACAACAACATGTTACAAGGGTATTGGTCTGTGGTCCTATCTTCAACTTCTTTTATAGATGTCACTTTGATAGAATTGTCACTTTGATATGACTGCATCAAGATACTGAATATTGGCGAATTTATGTCTTTAACTATGGTTTTGCTATTCTGTTAAAAACAAGTTTGTCTTATTATATTATTTCTTTGCCATCTCCTATTTGTATAAGATTTTCAATAGATTTTCAATTTAAACATAATTTATGTTAGATGATAACCTGATCCAATACACTTAATGGGAGATAAAAATAAACTCGTAAATTCCTTTTGGTCAAGCTGGAGTTACGATGTTTTGACCTCCACTAATTATATCAAATTTCACAAAGAATGATAAAATATACACATATAAAACATATAGGCCAACACAAAATTACACAATAGCAATAGAATACATCTTTTGTGTCACTGCACTATATTCAATGAGGATTATATACAGCATTGAAGTTATGATTATTCCAATAGACTTTTCAACGTCTTTCATATGTTTTTATGGTATTCCACTTCGGATTTCTAGTGTCAAAGCAATAAAACACATTTGCAGAATTTTCGCACTACAAAATGATACATTACACAATAAGCAAAAAGTGATACACTGATACATTAAATGTAAATCGATAAAATAACGTACAAATATTTATTCTGTCAACCTTGAACCTCGTCATTTAAGATACCAACCAAATTGAATCTTTTTTTATATTATAAAATGAGTAAGCATTTCAATGTATTTCCCTCCAACTAAATCTCCGACACCAACTTCCCTTATTTTTTGGAAGAAGCCAACTGATTAAATTTTGACAAAACCACATTATTCTGTCCCGATCATTAAAAAACACGAAATGCTTCAAATTACACACACTTGTAAATACGCTTCACAAAGGTTGATTCATCGTGTCTGATTTAAAGATTATGCTCCAAGAAGAAAATAATGTACAAATCTTATTTAACTCTATATTCATGTGTAAGGGAGGTAATTTTTAACATTTCTGTCGGATATTTCCTTAAGTATGCATCAAATCAAAATTAAAAACCCTTTAAAATGCTTATGTTTTTATTTAGGATGGATATGAAACACAGTTTAGGAATTACAGGCACTTTTTAAATTTCGCCAGTGACTCTTTAGTACTTATGATGGCTTGCATACCTGAACGGGACGTCGGATTTATTCGGGCAAGATCATAAACAATCGGCGGTGGAGTGTTCCACTGCCGAATGTTTCCGAAATCGTCCGAATAGGTTCAGATAAACTAACCTATGTTAATAATGTCACCAGAAACATTCAGACGTCATGAGAATCTCATTAGGGTTGGCTATGATAATTGATTACTTTGATAAATGCACAATCATCCTAGTGACCCCTTCAATTAGTTGTCCAAACACACACACTAATATTACAACAGACGTGAATCAT
This sequence comes from Fragum sueziense, assembly GCA_963680895.1. Taxonomy (NCBI): domain Eukaryota; kingdom Metazoa; phylum Mollusca; class Bivalvia; order Cardiida; family Cardiidae; genus Fragum; species Fragum sueziense. The sequence goes on along the minus strand of CAVMGG010001011.1, from coordinate 17,127 downwards.
ACTATAATTTGAGCAACGTTTGTCCGTTTGTCCGTTTGTCTGTTTGTCTGTTTGTTCCCCTACTCCTCCCAGGTCCTTGGGCCGATCTTCACCAAACTTGTAGGGAAGGTGGAGGGCGGCCCCGGATATTAGTTTGAGGGGTTCATTTTTTGAACGGTCAAGGTCATCGAGGTCAAAGGTCAAATTTATGTTTTTACGGGTTACGGGTATCGTTTTTACGGGTTACGGGACGGGATTGCTTACGGGTTACGGGGCGGGATTAGGTGGAGGGCAGCCCCGGATAGGTCAAGTTCATCGAGGTCAAAGGTCAAATCGGATAGGTCAAGGTCATCGAGGTCAAAGGTCAAATTTCGAGACGGGTAAAATTGCTAGTATACGAAATTCTAGTACGTAAATCTCCATCAAATCTCGACGTATGTCTCGGCTCAATTTTCTACTCTGATTTAAATCCTTCTCCTAAAAAAGCCACAGTTCTAGAGCGAACTCCCAAGAACCCATTTTACTTACAGGTTTTTATCCCTGTCCTACTAAGCTAACTCCCTTCTAATATAACCATCTAACTCTAAACATTGTGTGAGACCAACGAAGAATCAAAACACCACAACAACATTTTACAAGGGTTTGGTCCGTGATCCTATCTTTAACGTATTTCACAGAATTATCTATGACAGAATACCGGTCCTGGGACCGTCTCGAATTATTGAATATAGTGGAATTAATGTCTTGTGCTATGATTAACTATATACCTTAATAACAAAGACTTAAGTCCCTTACATTACACACCAACTTAAGACTGAAGTACTGAAGTTCATACAGCCCTGCGTTCAGTAAGGCAACACCTTAGCACAAAATTGAACACTTTTCGTAACGTTTTCCTGCTGAACAACTTGTTAACTTCTCACGTGAGCAATATATGGCTCACATTTTTGAAGGCGGTGTGCCGAGCTTACAAAAATGGCGGACAGGTCCGATTTACGAATGTATTTTTGTTTCATTTGTAAATAGATTATGTATTAACTTACAGTACCTGCAGTTCATGATTTGTTTGTAAATGAAAATGTTAATATGCTATATGTAAAATACCGCTATAGGTAATTTCGTTCGACAAATCCCGGAGGGTTACGGAAAGAACAAAATTCATGCTTCAGCCAACCCCCTTCGGGAAATGTCAGGATAGGCTCTTGATAGGGGAAATGTACCTATATTACAGATAATAAATGCGCACTTAAAGTGACATTTCAGAATTTTTTCTCATAAATTTTACTTTTGTTTTCATCTGAAAGAGCATATTTCCTTACGAAAATTCTGAAAATTTCAAGCCAAAATATTGCGCCGTTTACGAGAAATTTATATTTTTGTGTTACAATTGAACAAATTGTTGTGGACAACAGTTCGGATTTATATGCAATTTATCGATTATGTCTCAACTTTAAATGCGTGTGTCTCGCTTATTGGCAACAACTTCAAAAAACTAATAGTATTTATACTCATTGGAATAACCAATCTTGGCATCAAGACATACTTTAAAAAATTGAAATTGGAATGAAACCCCTTTAATACAGTCTTACCGCTTCGAGCGGTGGAATAGATCTCATAAAAAATTAATAATATTACCCATGGGCGGATCAAGAGGGACCCCCCCTCCCCTTGGCATTGGCCGAAAATTAAACTTTGACTATATAAATTTAGTGTAACGTTACATATTAATAACATTTTAAGCCATAACTTGGGCTTGGACCCCCCTTGAAAAAATCTTGGGCGTGAACACCCCCCCCCCCTGAAAAAAATCCTGGATCCGCCATTGATAAACCGAATACGAAAATTTATTACATGAAATGATTAAAATGATCCAAATTGTTTTATGGGTCTTTCATACGAGAAGTGAGTCTGGTCCTCAGAAAAAAGGACTAACTGAGACAAACGTCTTGACCTGCACTTGCTTAAAGCGCCGAAAAAAGAATGTCATGTGATTTTATCGTTCATACTTTTGAAAACAAAGACAATATTCTATTTTATGAGTAGTTACACTTTACACCTTCATGTACTTAATCTTACATGCTTCATGACTTTTATCGGGATAAAAGAAAAGGGCGGTTCGTTACTTAGACCATTGCGTTGTCGAACTGTTATCATTAATAATATTCGCATAAATGTATCTGGTATCTGCGATACTTCAATTAATCATGTTTGTAAATACTCCCAAAAGTGTATGACATAAATGTATGAAAATATACTATTTGGAAGTCAGTCTTTAAAAGATAATTTGTTGGCCCCCATGTCTTGTCTTCTTTGTGAAGTTGCCGTGCTATTTGTCATTGATCCTGTTCCATCAATAGAACTCCGACATTTGGTTCTACAGAAACACAGTAGATAAATAAATTGCCGTCTGAAGTTTCGGCCCGCACTGCAATACAGTAGAAAATTGATGTTGTTTTGAATGTATGTAAAGTTATATGCCAGCTCGGTATATGCAAAAAAAGAAATAAATGATTTTGGGTCATCATAGAGTACCCACGGATCTGGGTAACGCCTGTCAAGTGCAGTAGCTATGATCTGAGGGATATGAAAGATAATAAAAGAAACAGATAACGATATTAGAATGATCGATATCTGGGCTTGTTCCTTACGTCGCTTTTCGATTGATTGAACGTTTTGTGTCATGGCAGCATGAGCTTTCTTAGTTTGCTGTATGCTGTATATAATAACCATGTTGGACAACCAGACTATAACAAGTGGAATCCATACGTAGTAGGCATTATCAACAAGAAACCATTTTGTCAATATAAAATCAGTGTAAATACAACCGCCATATTCGTCTCTTCTTGAGAAAAGGTAATATGGAGTTGATAATACAAGGGCAAGCAGAACTGAGATTAATACAGCTATCTTGGTATTTTTCATGGAACACCATGTCTGAACCTTTAGGGGAAATCGTACTGCAATCATCCTTTCCAACGTCCAGACCACTAAGATGAAATTAGATAGTGTCATCGAAACATTCAGTATTGCGAGAAATATGACACAGTCGAAATGTTCCTTTATTCTGGTAATACGATATTTGTATATGAAACGTAAAGTAACGACACAAAAATCCGCGATTGCTAGAACAAACACAAATAGACTTGTTGTGTTGAATGGTTTCATTGTTACCGTAACAAGTACACAAAATAGGTTCAAGAAAATTCCTGGAAAAGCATTAAACCAATGAGCGTAGGTTCTCAGAAATAAATATACATCATATTCCACAAAAGCTCTGTAAGCTGGCTCCTGATACTCATAAAGCAGAGTAGAATCTGTTTCGTTGTCTGTTCCATTTACAGCTACTGAATCAGTTCCATTGTTTGTAGTAGGATGGATTGTTGTGATTGTCTGATTTGTAACTCTTGCTTCATTAGTCGTATATTCTTCAGTGGTAGATTCATCAGTCGTAGATTCTGTCGCCAACGTTGACACGGACATATCCTCATCACCAGTCGAGTGCTGAGTTGTATAATAGACGTTGTCTGGAGTATTGTTTCCTTGCATATTGACCACAACTGAAGCCAGGATTATGATGAACAAATTGATGACAGCAATCCAAGAATGCGCCATTGTTTTCGTGCGTATTCTGAAAGTAGAAAGTAATAGCAATTAAAAATTCGCAACCCGACAGACTACCACAAGACCTTACGCAAGATCACTGTGTCATTTGTTGCATAATAAACTAAATATTCGCCAAATCATAATATAGTGATTCACTTTTGTCTTCTGTTTTGTAGTATAGATCTATCTGTATAACAAAAATTGACAACATTTTAATCAATATAACAAATATCTGGATTCTTAAAGAAAATTCAGATGTAATTTACAATCAAACATTTTAAGCTCAACTGATCAAAGGCCGGCAGGACTTTTGATATTACACTGTGTCCATGATACGTGCGTGACTGTTCCTATCCCCTGGTTAAGTTCCCTTTATGAAAGACGTTGTCGCTGTGGGACGTCGGTAGTGTGCTTTACATAAAACTAAATGTAGTTTCGATATTGGCTTGAAACATGGGTCTAAACGGAGAAACTGCTCTAAAAAAAGTCAACGGGTTCATACGGGTTCTTCCGGGGTAGTTGTATCGAGGGAAAATTAGTAAACAAAGGTAGGTGTCGAACGCTTTTTCTTAAAAATATTATTTTACAACATGTTTTGGAAATATCCGGCGATGGTGTAATATGAAGAAATGGCAAAAGTTTGATATACGGTGTTAGTAAGCTGGGTTTTAATGCAATCATTGAAAAACATCATGAAATCGAAAGTTAGAACTGCTGCTCGGAGATTTTAGCGCACGTGTTTACCCAACACTCACCAAAAATATAGCCAATATTATATTGATACAATATGTAACTGACTTACAATTCCCTAAAATACTTAAAATGTTAGGAATTTGTATTTTTCGGATATATAAACTTTAAATTCTGTCGAAAATTGGGCGAGCGCAAGTTGCCTCGACTAAAGAGCAGTAACATAGACAGGAGAAAGTTGATTAGAGTATTTCAATTAATATAAAGTGTCTCCTTTTGGTGTTGTTTAATTTGACATCTCCCGGCGTTCCCAGGCGGTATAAAAAAAATCAAGATACTATTATGATCATTAAAAGTAAGAGAATCATATCATTTGTTGTATGTGACCATTTCTTTAACAATATGTAGGCCTATCGTATCTTTATACGTCATTGAGGGTGGACGTAAATTGATATCATCATGTTCTATCCCTACGTTCCTTCACACGTGTAAGTCAGTAACATGCTGTATCAATATCATTGGCTATATTTTGGGATAATGGTGGGAAAACACGTATGTTAAAATCTCTGTTAAAGTGTTTTACACCAAATTTTGTTAACCGATTTGCCCTCCAGTCCGTAAATATTGACCTGAACCTGTGGAATATGCAATGAGTAATTGTGATGCTAAATAATCAATCTCCGACATATATTGACAAAAGCAGCATGTGCAGAATATAAAGTCACAATGATTATGGAAACTATCGGCTCTGTTGACAGTGAGGATTGCTGACAAGTATTGATTATTCCGTGTCACAATTACTCATTGCATATTCGTCGGGTTCAGGTCATTATTTACAGACTTGACCCCAGAAGTACCCGTACATCTCGATGCAACAAAATATCGTTGACTCTTTTTAGCGAGCCGGGACCTTATGTCCGGTGAGCTAATGTCACAGCCCTAGTGTCAGCGTCAGCGTCTTCAAAAACTTTAACCTGGTTTATATCTCGGGCACTATTTGAGATACAGCCTTGATACTTCACATATGGATACCTCCTGCCAAGACCTTTCATTTGGGACCATGACCTCTGATCTAGTGACATTGACCTTGGAGATTGACCTACTTTTAAAAAACTTTAACCTAGCTATATCTCGGCCATTTTTTCAGATACAGCCTTGATACGTCCCACATGGATACTTCTCAGCATGACCTTTCATTTGGGACCATGACCTTTGACCTAGAGACCTTGACCTTGGAGTTTGACCTACTTTTCAAAAACTTTAAACCTGGCATATATCCCATGCACTATTATAGATAGAGCCTTGATATTTCATATATGGATAATTCGTACCATGACCTTGACATTGAGACCATGACCTTTGACCCAATGACCTTGACCTTTGACCTTGCACTCTTTTTTGTGACAAGCTCTCGCATAGGCGAGCTACGATGTCCGCGGACAACTCTTTCTGTTGCTTGTTTCTCCGTTTACCACCCGGGTGCATTGGATTTAAGAAATGTTTTGGCATGAACATTAATTTGTTTGATATTTCATAAATTCTTTTCAAAAAATATTAATTGAATTCAAACTGCGGCCACTTTGGAATGTGTCTATCTGCCTGCTTGTTCATGTGTGTAAGTATTTTCTTTCAAAATCTTCTCTAAAGCCATGTGACCAATTCCAAACAAACTCTTTTTAACTTTACCTCGCATAGACAATTTCAAAATCCATTTAAATAATTAAAATCTATACAAGACTCGTTGTACTCTTGGAATAGAAATTCGACTTTATGAATAATTTGAAAATATTTTTCCAAAACGGCTAGCATGTGTTTAACTGAAACGTAGTTCCAGTAGATATGTATCTTGGATACACGCATATAAGATTCTCCGAAGAAAACTGGATTGAACGAAAAACATGAGAGCTTTGGATAGGTTATATTTTTACAATACGAAAATTGTACTATGCCTCATGTTTTAGAGAAAAGAAGGTCAAAAGAAATCAAAGTACAGAAATTACTGTTTGGAAGTAAATGTGTCGATAATGTTGAGTACTTTGATTAGGTACTTTGATTACCCGTTTGAATACCTTGAATACTTTGATTGGTAGAGTACTTTGATATGGTACTTTAATTATCCAGAATACCTAAAATACTTTGATTCTATGCTGGAGTTGTATCTATTTTAGCACAACTTCATGCATATTAATCGTTGGTGTAAGCTTTGAATATATTTCATAGTTCAGTAGACTTGACTGACCAAGTTACAAGGAAGGCCATTGGACTGATCTTTGAACCATAATAAAGCAAATTACTACGCCTATCTTTTCTTCTCTTAGAGACATGATTAATTGAAAGGTTTCAATTTTAGTCACACAACCTAATATTAACTTATAACTTCAGACTTACATATTGAATATTCAAATGACTGTTACCTCATTAATCTTTTTTTTTTTTGAAAGAACTATTTATAGTGAGGATGACCGGAATTTATTGTCTGGTATGCAGATAATTGTAACGTGCAGAGACAGGTAGCTGCAAAGAGAAGCAAATTTTGCAAAATTTTCTTCCAAAAACTGATAAACGAAAAGAAAGACAAACAGGAATAGCCACGAACACAACGGTCATATATCGTTTTTATTTGATATAGATTACTTCGATGAGGTCAAATGGGCGGTGGTGGTGCAGTGGTTACGCGCTGGATTTATAACACAGGGGTCGCTCGTTCGATCCCCCGCCTCACCAGTCTTTCGGATGAGACTTTTAAGCGAGGTCCCGTCTCCATATGATCTAAGCTGTTGAGTGGGACGTACCATTCATTCGCTCGCCACATTTCTTTTTTTCAGCATGGATATTATGAACTACGTACATATATAGTGAAAATTAGGAGGAAACATTTGGAAATATGGTCACCTCGAACAGAAAAGAGATGTATTCGTACGAATCTCTATATCTTGTAAAGCATCAAGTCCGTCAAACTGTTTGAGAGGTGTCGCGCTTCAGAACAGTGCAGGTTGATAAATAATCAACCTAGACCAGATTGGACAGAGAAGACATCGATTCATGCGAATTTCCATGTTGAGTTCATCATTCATGTAAAATTTTATCAACATCTGACTCACTGTATGCGCCGACGACAATCTGTATAAATTCAAACGTTTCATCTTGTTTCATAATGTAACATCTTTGAAACACTATTTAGGGGACATTTTTCAGTGACCTGGGAAAGTCCGGCTTTTCTATTTTGATGCCAACCAATTAAAACGCTCGTTGTAAACGCAGGCCGGTTTCCCTGGCAACAAACCTTAAATGGTTGTGGTTAACAAACATGCGCTTGACGCCGTTTTGAAATGTTTTTACCTTACTACTATCCACTCCATTCAGCTGTCTAGACTGAGGAGTTGAGAATATAGTGCTTGCCAAAAGACACCCCCGCCCCCCCCCCCCCCGAGAATGAATGTCACAAAAATTTGATCATTTGTTTATTAACACAGACATGTCCATGGTATTGTGAATAATTTATATGTTTCGATTTTAGAAAGTCTTTATTCATAGAAACATAATTGTACAAGTCTGTGAGAGCGCAGAGGAAAGACGAGATACTTCTCATCGAACGGACCAAGTTTGATTCCGATACAATAACAATATTTTTTTATATTTTGTTTCATCATTTTTAACGTTCGCAATTTAATCGTTTAACAGACAACACTAATGCAGAATGGGGGAAATCATGGCTTTTTCATGCTATTTGGAAGACCGTTGGCGAGTATAATAAGACATAGGTGTATATATATTAAAATAGATATGCAGACTATGTTCGTCGACCACTATGAAAGCTTAAAAACATGTTGCATTAAAAAGAAAAAGAAAAATAAAAAACAAGTTTTTTTTTTCAAACGACTGTGAACTTCGAACCAATTACAAAACACAAATAGAGTTTCAGGCATTTGAACACTGTGACATCAAATTAAGATGTTTAAAAGTATTTTCGTTTTTTTTTTTTTCAAAGCTAAAACTTGATTGATGCGAAGAAAGGTCACAGAAGATTTCCCCTAACGGGTGCTCCCCAGATGTTACTGAAAAGTTAATTAACATCTGAATATATTCAGACTGGCGACGACGATAAAAAGGAACCAAAATCAAAGTCAATTTATCTCTCTTAGATGACATCGAAAAGCAAACGAATGTTTCCTTCGAATCTCCAAAAAGCATTAATAAAAATGCAAATTAATCTGATTCATATCGAAATTAATATTTGATATGTGGCTTTTAAATTATATTCTCATAAAGTAATGAAAGCATGTGCTACAAACACCTTCGAAAAGATATCACGTTCATGACGTCGGGGCAACGTTAATAGAAAGTATGCGCCCAAAAAGGCGCGATTATGAACTTGCATCACCACAAGCTTTTAATGATGCTCCTTGAAGCAAATGGTATTGTTACCTTCTACCTTTACTGATTTACTTTCAAAACCTCTTAACTGCTTAAACCGAGCCTCGCTTACGAAGTGTTTTAAGAAAAAACGACGATTGATTCATTACATTAAATTGATGATTACAAAAGAAGCAATTCCATTATTGTCTATTTTATGCCTCCAAATGGGTTTATGAAGTAATGGCCTAGTTTGTCCATCGGTCTGTTCATCCGTTTATCCTTCTTTTGGTAATTTCTTGTATGCGCATCTCATATACTCTCAATCGCAATTCGAACGAATCTGAAGTAGAGAACTCTCATGTTTTTCCTGCCGCTTTCGCCCTTGGCTTATTGCATAAAATATGTGTTTTCAGTCCATTATTAGCATTGAATAACATTATTAGTATTGGATATCGGTCCGATATCGTGAAAACCGGTCTATTTTCAGTGAGATATCGGACGGGCTTTGCACTCAAATATCCTCGATTTGACCCTTCAAAATAAACAATTATCTCTTTTCCCACAAAATTCTCAACGTCTTACGCTGAATAAGCGACGTTCGCATTTTGGCGCCAAATTATGACGTAACGTCGTTTTACCGACGTCATGCATATAAACAATTCTCGGAAGATTTATCAGAACAAGACAACAAAGGCGGACATTTTCTTATCTTGTTTCGGTTCATCTTTCGCACATATCAAGGGGTTTGGGGTAAGTTATCATTGGAATTTTATGCTTTTTATGCAATAATAGCGTCAATTCACGTATTTTTCGGTCGTTAACATTCTCAGAGGCCCGCAAAATACGAAAACGACCCTCGTGCTTCGCACTCGGGCGTTAACGTATTTCTCGGGCCTCTGCGAATGTTAGCGACCTCAAAAACGTGAATTAACCCTATGATATCGTCGCTACTCATAAACATGAGGACTGCGATGGCCGTGTGTCGCTCACCTGAGATTGCTAATCATTATTGAAATCAATTAAACATTTTTACCTGTAAAGCAGTTAAAAAATAAATTTGTCCATTAAGTCCCTTTTCGTCTGTTGTTTTGAAGAGCGTCACAAAATATTTATTAAGATTCAGAAATATTGCAAAGAAAATTTGACCTGAAGAGCAGATACAAAATGATTATTATACAGGTTCCTTTTCCCATAATGAACACCAAAATCCTTTTCTTTTAACAATTTCTCAGATTTTGTTTAACAACCAGGAATTTTTTTTTTTTTCTTGCTATTAAAATTACACTACAGGGTAAGGTCAGAAAATATCCGAACTTGTTCTCGGAAACATTCAACTTTTAATATCTTATGTCTATACACTTTTGCTATCTTCGTGAGGGTTTTTTTATTCCAAATGTTAACCCATGATTTAGGTACTGTGTAGCAGCAGATATCAAAGCTGTCTATTTCCTTCAAGCAAACTTTTTTTCGGTTCTGGAAACAAGTAAATCCACTCGGGGCGAGGTCTTGGCTAAAAGGAGAGTGAGACAACAATTACCATTTGTAATACTTAAAAATCTCAACTGTAACTGTGATTGGGAAAGGGTGTAGTCATAAAGAAGGGCGAAACATTTCTATGGTTACCTGGGACGCGTTTACTTCACATTTATCTTATATTTTTCAGAGTTACTTCGGAATAGTACTCAGCGATGATAGTTTGACCATATGTCCTGCCAATGAGTAGCTAACAATCCTCTTGAATCACAAAAGGCATACAAACATGACCGTGAGCCAAAGGAACCAGGTTAACTTTTCAAGCGGATGGGGGACCATCTCGTTTTCACTGCTTTTACTGATATTTTTATCTCTGGTTTGGACAAATGAGCCCATATCTTCTCTACAGCAATAGTGCGGTGAAAAAAATCATGATTAGAATGATTTAAATGTCCTTTTCCATTGTTCATCCCGATTGTCCCTCTAACAAATAATCCATGGTAGATAAAACACATATCATATATCAATGAACAACATATTGTGTATACAAAATAATTACTGAAAATAAACTGACAATGTTATCGTCGAAGGAAGTTAGATTCCACCATTTTGTGTTCATATAGCTGCAAGTGGAGAGACGGCAGCATGAGATGTCCGGATATTTCTGATCGTCCCTCGTTATCGTCCACCACAGTTAAGGTGTTAATGGAATTGGTCACTTACGCATCAACATTAAAGGCGATTTGGGGCTTATCAGCAACAATAAAAACTGATTGTATTTAAAATCATTTGAATAATCAATATTGGCACCAAGGCATACATTAGAAATTAAATAAGAATGTGATGTCTCTTTACACCAAGGTCCATTTTTACCAAGTTTTAAGAAGGTTGCACATTTGTTTTGGAGCCGAAACGTAGTCCCCTTTTTTGCCACTGCTGCTATAGTTAAAAAAAGGATAAAATCATTTTACAAAGCAAATGTCAAAGCCCGTGTCCACCTTGTAAGGGATGAAAATATTTTCAAAAAATTGAATAGTCCCCCCCCCCCTTGCCGTGATAGCCAGGTCTTTGATAGAAGCAAAATTTATTTTGCAAGCCCTTCACCCAAAGATCATTCCTGCCTAGTTTCGAGAAGACTGATTAAATGAAATTAAAGAAAAAATCTTCAAAGTAACTGTGGACAGACGGCCTAACGACCGGACGCACGCACGACGGACAACGACCGGTCAAAATACCATACCTTGAGCACTTCGTACTCAGGTGAGCTAAAACTCGATATTAGAGCGTATTCAAAGTTGTAATTACGCGGAATTTTGACGAAGTCAAATCACCTACACGCTACGGAAACAGGAATTACGAATGCTAATATAGTTTTATTTCCAAAAAAATATTGTTTGATTGAAAGTAAATGGATATTGGTCACATTGTCAAGCCTGTGTAGCATATTTAAATATAATTTTCGCGTTTTTAAAGTGTTAAAAGGTTACAAGTTCCGCAAATCAAGTTAGTGAGAAGTTCTATGTAAATCATCGTTCTACAATAAGTTGCGTTGAAACATGTTATTTCTCTTGATATTTATACCCTTTTCCAAAGAGAAAATATTTAAACAAATCTTACCGAAAAGCAGATACTGACGAACAAGATACTGTTACCACAGATATTATTTATGTATAAAACGGCACAGAAAATGCGGAGGCAAAGGGAGAAAATGCTGATGAAGCGCATTTTTTTCTTTTGTCTTATTTATTCTCATACATTTTCTATTAGCGGTGTCTAACCGGGTGGTCCTTTTGGAAAGAATTTATTCGCGATGCGGTTTGGTAAAACTTTATCAACGTCAGTTCATTGATGAAATATCAACCACTTGAAAATTTTAAGACATTAAGTAACAATATTTTTTGTTTAAAATATTCGCAAATTACCGCTTACATTTAAAGTTGTTTTTTTTTTCCTATTTTCAGAAGATTAGTATTTACTTTAGTAAATGTAGTGCGAATAGATAAAACGTTAAAATGTGCGTCGATTAACAGTAAGGAAGAGAAAATTGTTTCTTTAGAAAAAAAATCAATAAACTATTTCAATGAGACGGTAACTTACAATTCTCTAAAGATCCAATGACGACTTTTTAACAAAAAGCAACTGATACATGTACAGCTATTTCAGAATTTAGCCATTTTATATAGTCTTTTGAGACCCCTTTCCAGAAAGGCGTTGTCGCATGTCTTAATTTGAGCCATCAAAGAACTTCCTGGTTTGATGCGTTTCCTAAGCTCATCAGAAGGTAATGACAATTTCAAAAGACTTTTGGTTTCAAATTATATTTTATTACGGATACGTATTTTGATATAAGATTTAAAAACAAGGCAATTTGCTACCAAGTTATAATTTAAGGGACAGAAATATCACGTTAGAGCTATGTGCAGATAAGAGGGGGTGATAAGTTGTTGAAATACAAAAAAGCATTTATTATTTATCAAACCCTAAGTTGTAGGTACCAATCGAAATCGTCTCTTCGAAACGAAATGGGTACCCACGTAACCCACCACATATCCCTCGTATCACTCCCATATAACCATATGCCTTGTATGCAAATTTTGGTAAGGGCCCCTCGACAAAAAACGTTGGGATATAAAACATCAATGGTCATCGTCAGCTCGAATGTTCTGTGCTCAACATGCTCAAAGCCCAATCTGTATAAGTCACTTCCTGGCTTTACGGGTCTTGTTGCAGTACAACCGCACAGGGGGTCGATTCTTACATACCCAGCATGATTGAACTATCCAAAGGACACTGTACATGCTACCGCCTAAGGAGACCGTCTAGTACGGAGTTGTTTGTTGGAAACTGGAAAAGAGAAGAGTAAAATTTTATTAGAAAACTTTTAAAAGACGTTGGTTTACAATGTATGAATTGCCTTGGACGCAATGATATTTCGCTGCTTTTTACAAAAAAAAACACGTAGCTGCAGCTTAATACAAGCTTACTACTATTACTAGTTACAGTATCAATGTCGTTGTTGCCTCTCTGGTAAACAAATTTAAAAGGAAGTCTGATATAATCAGCGGATAGGACAATAATGAATAACAGTACTAGTATTTGATGTTACAAAAGGAAAAAAATCCTTACTTTCTTTGTGTTTGTGCATAGAAGCTTTTCAAAATTGATAGTTTAAAACGCTTTGATTGACTGACTATTACCAAGCTATTGACATGAGAGGGATGTTTTTATAAAATGCAATGTTGCATTTATTTTTTCTTTATTAAACTCTTAGTTTCCGGAACTCATTGAAATTCTCTCATCCAGACAATTCAAATAAGTACCCACACCATTTTAGATGAAATAATTAGAATACATTTACCTATGTAACATTTAGATCTGCTTTAAACTTTATTAATGTCGATACATACAAAAATGGGGTTTGATAATCATTCATACAAGAAATAGGATTTTATTATACTTAATGAAAATCGTAATAATAATTATAATAATAATAATAATGCTAAAACTAATAGTTATAATGATAATGATTATAATAATAATAATAATAATAATGATAATAATGATAATAATGATGATAACAATGATTTTAAGTAAAATCCATGTTCGATTACAAAAGCAAAGGAAAATACATCATAACAATGTCACATTATTATAACTCTTGGCATATTATAGGTTTATCGATTGCGGGACAAATGAATTTTGACAGGGTATTCTGACACATATATGTATTAGACAGGATATTGGTCAAACCAGTAGCAGGACCGAAGATTCATGGGTTGATAGAAACCTATTTACCTATGCTACTGAAAAAGCTATCCCGATTTGTCCAGGTTTTGTCGGGTTTGCGTAATAATGAAACTAGAGCAATTACATGTATGTCAAATAAATCAGATCCCAAACGTTAATCTGCAATGGCAGAGATCTAATTATTTAAAAGGAGATCACTTCGCAGGATATTGAGGTAGATGTGATTTCATGACGGTCTCAAATCCTATATCATTTCCCCCAAAAAGCTTAAGAATTTTTTTATAAGCGATAGTGACACGAAAATAAATGTTACACAGAGTACGAGTAACTTAACTTTTTGTTGTATGAACGCAAAAATATTGAAATAAAACTTAAAAAGAAAATGATATCAGCATTGTCTCAATGTTTACCATGAAAGACATCAAGACCAGGGGACGTACTCAACAACCTTTTTATATCGGTTCTTTGAAGCAAAACTACATTACAAGCCACCTGATTGGACGAGAATAATGTCCCGGCCAATCGGATGAATTGTTGTGTAATTCAAAAGCTAACGTGGAATAAGACTGGTTGGTGAACGCCAGCAAAAGTACTTTATTATTTGTAAAAGTTTTACCCCAGTTTTCCATATCCCAGCTCATTATTATATTCGTGATCATAAATTTAATCGCCATCTTCTGTATCATAATGTCAACATCCGGTATTAAGATGAAATCGCGTGACACTAGAAAGTAAACTTCCGGTCCTTTGACTTACGTACCGTACCTACTAATTAAGCTGATTGATCCTTTTACAAAACTGATATTCCCCCCTCACACATAGCTCGCGACCTTACTGCGACCTGAAAACTAGTAGAATAGCATTTTTCTTTCGAAATTCGTTTGGTTTTCTTTCAAATTTCCAAATTTCTCTCGCCGACGGTCCGGGGCTCCCTAGTCTTGTGTTCTGTTTGCTTTTCTGTACGTCCTCGATACGACCCTTCTACGTCCATGGCGTTTCCACTGCGACTGTATTGCGTCCCTACGGCGACCCCACGGCGATCATCGGCGACCCAGCTGCGACTGTGCTACTTCCTTTGCGTTCTTACGGCGACTCTACGGCGACTATTGCGTTTGTCCGGCGACTGTTCTGCGACTGTAAGACGACACTACTACGTCCTTGCTACGTCTATAAAAATAATACCTTTTTCCAGTAAATATCATTTTGAGTCTGACCTCTAACGAGTGAAGGTGTATATTTGATTAGTTTAAAGTTAAATCATTTATACTGTACACTGCAAGATTTCTTATTTCTGGAAAAGTATCGAACAAATAGCATGAAATATATTTTGACGTTCTTTCCCAGGCTTTCAGCAATCGTTTTGTCGAAATTTCATTGCCTTGTGTCCTTTATCGTCAGAGTTACAGCCCTTGATACGCTTAGAGCTAATTTCATCTAATGCCGCTTATGCGCATGCGCAGAAAACTCTTCATATTTTTTTCGGAATTGGTCATATCCGGGTTGCCAAAAAACATTTAAAATCTCACTTATCTCTCGTAGCAAGCTCTAAAATCAAGGTCTTATCTGTCAATTTTGCGAATTACCTCCCTTTGATATAAACAAATAGGGAACTTATGGGGGAATGCTCCAGTTTTTCGGAACACTCGGTCTTTACTGTAGTAAATTTGATGTTTCGTACCAATATGTTTCGCTACCACATTTTCAATAATATAACACATCATTACAATTTATCATTTTCGACGGTAAAAGTGTGTTTATTGTGCGAAACTGATTTCCTCAAGATGGAAATCGATTATTTAGAGCCGTAGACAGTCGTAAATGTGTATGCAGTTACCACTGTTTTGCGTCATTTTATTTATGTGAAGCTTCGTTGATCTAACCCAACACGTGAGCATGCTGTTTTATACATTTACGCGTTTATAGTAGCACATATTTGGGGTTTTCTGTTCTTATTAAATGGAATACGTTACTTTAAATCTGTTTTCGGGACTAAACGATGAATATGCAGCATTTTATTAGCATTTTAATGACCTTGGACAAGTGCAAAAAATGTGCATTTTTTCGATGTAGGGGTATGTGATACAAATGCCTATAAAATTCAAACAGGATCGCTGACCATCCATTTTTATTTTATTTTTCAATTGGTAATAACTTGTAATTTGAACATACAAAATATAAACAAATTCTTTTATTGGGGAAAAAATGAAGAAACTGGAGCATTCCCCCTTAACCCTTTCCCAAACAAGACCTGGTTTTGACGTCCCTAATAGAAATGGCTTGGGAAAACATTAAAACAAAAGAAGAAACTGCTGATAACCAGCAGTTTCTCCTTTTGTTTCAATATTTTCTGTGCCATATTTTACACAAATCCTATTTTTAGTAATATTCATTTTGTCATTTTTTACAGTTTTTGATGTGGATCACCCTAAAATTTCGTCGTTTGGGAAAGGGTTAAATGTTTGATATTCACAAATTTATGACGGTTTTCGATTGAATTTTTTTGCAACATCAAGTAGGCCTTACAGGGGATTTTTTATCCCTTTCCTCGACTAGGATTGTTCCCAGATGTCCATGCAACTCAAGGGCTGATCCAGGATTTTTTTCCAGGGGGGGGGGGGTCCAAGCCCAAAATTTTTTCCAGGGGGGGGTCCAAGCTAAAATTATGGCTTAAAATGTAATAAATATGTAACGTTACACTAAATTTATATAGTCAAAATTCAATTTTCGGTCAATGCCAGGGGGGGGGGGGTCGGATCACCCCCCCGACCCCCCCCCCCCCCCCCCCCTCTAGATCCGCCCATGCAACTGCGACTTCAATTTCCTATGGAGATTACGTTGTAAAATTATCAAAGCTTTGGAACATAATGAAATATCTGCTTTTCAAACATCATTTTCTAAACCCTGCAACAATTTTATGCAAACTTATTTACATTTCCTGACTGGTAACTTGTCGAACTACCATTCCGTGCAGTTCGGCATGATTTGCATTCTTCTGCTTGGATTTCTGAAGGTTTAAATTGTGTAAAATTTCCGTTCAAATTGTACACCTGAAAAACGGACCCCTGTCACATTTAAAAGGGTCCGTTTTTCATCCCCGTAATTAAAATCCACAAAACGTTTAGTGGATGGAACAACCAAGTCAATGAACAATTCGAAACACTGTCGTTTGATTTTTTTACTTGTTGTATTTAGAAGAAATATGACAAGCAATGTAGGTGTAGCGTTTTCACTTGTTTTCTGTATATTATTCCAAAGATGAGAGGCGGACGAGGCAAACGA
>CAVMGG010001010.1:0-53713 GCA_963680895.1 Fragum sueziense | reverse complement strand
TCATTCTTTTGGTCTCTGAAGCCTGAAAGTGAAAGTAGAATCTATATGATTATGCCCTAAAATGTAACAACAGTGCCTCTATGCACATTGCAGTGACGAAATACTTATCATTTACTTTATTTTTTGTGCATAAATCCATTTCCAATTGCCAATCAACAAAATTTTAGACTTGTCCAGTCCATATTAAAAGATGTTGCAGACGTCAATATCAATTATAGTAAATTTTGCAAGTCAAAACAGGGTTTGGATTACAATAAAAAGTTTAGAATGCCTTAGGAATAGGTTTATCTTAATCCGAGTCTTCTCTGAGGAAAATTGGCTCTTTGTTATGTTGATGTGACATCAACATGTCAAAGGGCAAAATTTCATCAGAGAAGACTCAGATTAGCTTTATCCAGACTAATCTGTTGCTTTGATTATGTTAAAATGTGACATTGTTTTAGGCTATTGACAAATCATTAATGAGTGGATCCATGTTCCAAGGAATTTTTCTTGAATTAACTAAGATTCTGAATTGCTAACTAGGAATCTTCATGGAAACATCTCTCTCAAAATAAAGGATATTTTTTCTTTAAATTTGAAAGTTTAATTTCTACTTTGAGTGTGTAACAAATTAATAGGTAAACATATTCCATATGGTTTTTTAGACTGGTTCCCTGTCCCAGATCTATCGATCATATTGGGACTGGTATTGTATAAAATAAATGGTATATAATCGTCTGCTAACCATGATCACTTCCGCAAATATGTAAAGCGTTTCGCAGACGTTGAAGAAAACTTGCAGACGACGATTTCAAGCTAGATAAGCTGATACGGTTGAATGCCCAGACCTGCGATAAAGAGAATGAGTAAACTCTTTCTCAAACAACTTGTGGTATTGGCTTCCCTAGAAGAAAGGGGTTTTGAAAGCATTGAGGAAAAAAAGGAAAAAAATGCTGATGATCAGCATTTTATCGTTTGGTTCAAAGTTATCCATGCTATTTTGTACAGCGAATTGTAGCATAGATCCAGTCATGACGAAGACCGTCAGACCTGCGAACCTGTCTGATGAAATTACACTATGTCCGATATTTTTTTTCCATTCTGTCAGTCCAACTGTCTGACGCTAATTTTGAGGTTTGTTTGTATGAAAAGATCGACATTTTACAAGAACTAAGAATATAAATTAAAAGATAAATACCGTTTTTTTTTCAATAATCTATGCTATAAATCTAGTGAATTTCCATCCCTTAACTAATGTGAGTCACCAAAATTGGGCCAGTCAATTACAAAGCGTGGGTAGAATCTGACATCAAAAGACTGTACCGCGGAAGTGTTAGGAAGTGTTGGCACCGGGCCAAAAATATTGTGTGAGTTGACCCTTTTCTTTTTTTGATGAAACCTAGATGTATCCCTTTACATTTGTCTTTTCTTTATTCAATATATTTGTGCATCTGTCTTAGTCTGTATTTCTAAAAAAAACATACTTGCCTACTAATTATGAAAAAAAGTTATCAGCAGCTGTCAGCTTGCTACCATAAAAGCCAAAACATTTTAGAATACTCATAACTCTATGCAATTTTGATATAGATCTACAAAATGGTAGAATAACTAAAACAGGGGAAAGGGGGGGGGAGGTTTTAAAGCATTCCAAATCAATGCCCTATGTTGTGGGTATTCATTTGAATAATCAGAAGATTGAAAATGTGTCTTATTTTATTCTGAACTTTTGGTCTGACAGAGTTTCTTTCGGTCTGCCAGATTATTTAGAATTGTCAGTCCGAATGTCTGACAAAAATCTCCAGGTCTTTGCCATGTCTGATAGATCAACAGTAGTTTTGTCTCTGCAGCAGCTTTGAAATTTAAGATCAGTCTATTTTTTTTTCTGGTTTGGGGGAGGAAAAGCATATCGTCGGTGTTAATGCAAAACCTCGTATCTCGTTTCTTGGAAAGTTTTAAGGGGTAGAAAGAATTTTAATAACTTTTCCGGAACTGAAAGGTTTTACTTGAAATTCGTAGCCTACACAATGTTCACATAAAATATTTCATTAATACTGATAAATCAAAATATCCTTTACTGTTAAATCAAAATATCCTAAAACCTGAAAGAATCATCTAAATCGGACATATAAAATCTTACTTTGAAAATCGCAAAAATGGACATAGATCTACAAGGTTTTGCATTTAGGCTACATCGACGATATTGACAATAATGGGTAGTTAATTTGTTTTAAAATTATCTCGCAGTGGTATCAAGGACAAGATATATGTTCACAATTCAGTGTTAAGGGATTACCATATGGTAAACTACTTTTTAAATTCAATTGTTTATCTAATAATTGGACACACTCTGTTACAGTACATCAAAGACGGATAGTAGCCTATAACAAAGGATCAGATCGAATTTATTGCCCTTAACCCATTCCCACACTTTGACTCTTTCTAAACTCCACACTGGAGTTGCAGACGAAAAGTTACATTGCTATCAAAAGCGTAAAATGTGTGTTATATAACATTAAATTGTCTTTCTAGGTAGAAAACATTTTTTGAAATGAAGAAATTAATTCCAAAATGTTCTACGCGGTCTTTCTCTTTTGGGGCACCGAAATGCGTTGTTGTGCAATAATGGATTAAAACCCTTTTCCAAACAGAAAAATTCTAGATCTGATAAAGTTCCCGGAAAAGGGCCGTCATTTCTTTTCATTTTTCTTTAGGCCTACAAAAAATAAAAACATGAACTGTGATGTACTAGATCTATATCTATGAAATATGAATTGAAAAAAGAAACATTGGTAATTAGTTGATTTATATAAGGCCCAACATCGTCCTACATCCATCCACAACGCAGTCTTTGTGGCATTCGTGACACTATTTTACACTCGACTCAACAAGATTGAAAGTTGCAGCAGATGACAAAATATTTGTTGTCTTATTGAAATGAATGATGGGATTTTACTGGTGTTGTAAGATTTTACTTGGCACCAGTTTAATCGGGCTACAGACGGATATTGAAATGCATGATGGGAAATCTAATCAACCGATCAGATCACAGGGGCTGACTTCGATTGGCACTATAGCTCGCGAGGACGAGAACCATTATTGGGAACCAGCGCTGTTCCGTCAATTGAATTCCTCCCCGTTCTGAGTCAGCCAATCAAAATCTTTGTTAACCTCGACACTGATTGGTTCGCTGTTATCCGAGGTGTTCCGAATGACGAAATGGCGGGAATGGTCGGACCACACTTTTTCCGGTGGTCGGCCTATAGCTCGGGCCATTGCTGTTCGATTGGAGCTATAGCTACGGAAATGACGTCAATAGCTCGCACTATCGGTGTTCGGTTGGAGCTATCGTCTGAATGGTCCGAGCTATAGTCCCAATCGAAGTAAGCCAGGAAAATTCATAACCGACCCGTCTTCATACATAGAGAAGACAGGGTACCAGTTTAATGGTTTTTGACAGAAGGTACCAACACGAGCCTATGATTTCCATTATTGATCCGATAAAATGTGGACTAACGTCACATTGTTCTGTGTAAAAAAAAAGTAGCAGCATCACGCATGATTATGAAATGTACGAATTTGCCAGGGACCGACTTGACACACAAAAAAAGTTAGCATCTTGATGTGCAACTGAGATATACCCGTATCTTACCATTCTAGAAATAATTACGGATTGCCTTTGTGACCTTGTTAGACTTCGGAGGACGGAAAAAGACAATAACATTTGTTGGACACGATCGATTTTCAATGTGCGTTTGCGCAATGTTTCGGATACCGTATATAACAACCTTGGTTTTTATTTTATCCCACAGCGATATACAAAATATAAATCAAAGTACTGAAAGTACTGCCCAAGCCCCTGTCCGGGTGCTGGACAGGCCCGTAGGATGCAATTACATATTGGCGAGGCTGGCTAAATTTGATTTTCCCTATATTTTCATGGCGAAATAAGAAAAAATCGGCATTTTTGGTCATTTTTTTTTGGACGGGGGGGGGGGGGGGGGGAGCTTAGCCCTCCCTGTTCAGACATGGCGAAGACCTGGAGATTTTTGTCAGACATTCGGACTGACAATTCTAAATAATCTGGCAGACCGAAAGAAACTCTGTCAGACCAAAAGTTCAGAATAAAATAAGACACATTTTCAATCTTCTGATTATTCAAATGAATACCCACAACATAGGGCATTGATTTGGAATGCTTTAACCCCCCCCCCCCCCTTTCCCCTGTTTTAGTTATTCTACCATTTTGTAGATCTATATCAAAATTGCATAGAGTTATGAGTATTCTAAAATGTTTTGGCTTTTATGGTAGCAAGCTGACAGCTGCTGATAACTTTTTTTCATAATTAGTAGGCAAGTATGTTTTTTTAGAAATACAGACTAAGACAGATGCACAAATATATTGAATAAAGAAAAGACAAATGTAAAGGGATACATCTAGGTTTCATCAAAAAAAAGAAAAGGGTCAACTCACACAATATTTTTGGCCCGGTGCCAACACTTCCTAACACTTCCGCGGTACAGTCTTTTGATGTCAGATTCTACCCACGCTTTGTAATTGACTGGCCCAATTTTGGTGACTCACATTAGTTAAGGGATGGAAATTCACTAGATTTATAGCATGGATTATTGAAAAAAAAACGGTATTTATCTTTTAATTTATATTCTTAGTTCTTGTAAAATGTCGATCTTTTCTTTGTAAACAAACCTCAAAATTAGCGTCAGACAGTTGGACTGACAGAATGGAAAAAAATATCGGACATAGTGTAATTTCATCAGACAGGTCCGACGGTCTTCGTCATGACTGCCTGTTCCTACGGGCCTCTTCCCAACTAGCAATCTATGTGGGTCCCAAATGGGTCCCATATGGGCACCCTTATGGTCCCCATAAAGGCAACCCATATGGTACCCATAAAGGATGTGCAACCGGGGGCCATATATGGGTCCTATCTGGGCAGCCCATATACATGCAATATGGGACCCATATGGGTCCCAGATGGGCAGACCCATATAGACAGCCCATATCACACCCATTTCTATTGGCTTTCATTTAATGTTGATCGAAGTTCAATACCTTCCAGAGCTTCACGCTCAGAAAGGGTCTCTATTCCCCGTCATTGAGTATTAAGGTCTCGTCAGGTTTGTCTGACGACCTTGACACAAGTTCTTAGGGTTTGATTCCTAGAAATGTGGTCTTAAAAGTTTTTTTTGTTTTTATGTTATTTATCCTCGGTTGCCGGTTGCCCATATGACCGTGTAGTAGACTGGGCGTGCCCAGGAAGGAACCCCCCTTCTTTTGACCTGTTTCCAGCTTTGAATGGTGGAGGAAGACCCCAAGTGAGCACCTGGGTAGAACCACCGACGTTCCGCAAGCCAGCTGGATAGCTTCCTCACATGAAAGTTTATACGTCCCTGGCGGGATTCGAACCAACAGAGGTGAGGGGCAAGTGATCCTGAGTCAGAGACTTTAACCACTCGGCCACGGACGCCCCCTAAGAAGGTATTGTATTGTATTGTTTTAGGTTATTTATCCTCGGTTGCCGGTTGCCCATATGACCGAGTAGTAGACTGGGCGTGCCCAGGAAGGAACTCCCTTCTTTTGACCTGTTTCCAGCTTTGAATGGTGGAGGAAGACCCCAAGTGAGCACCTGGGTAGAACCACCGACGTTCCGCAAGCCAGCTGGATAGCTTCCTCACATGAAAGTTCATACGTCCCTGGCGGGATTCGAACCAACAGAGGTGAGGGGCAAGTGATCCTGAGTCAGCGACTCTAACCACTCGGCCACGGACGCCCCTAAGAAGGTATAATATTCTCTTTCTTAGCAAAAAACAATGACGTGTACGACTGTAGCAACTATCGATGCTTAAGTTTAACTAGTAGCTTTGGTAAACTGTTTACCTCATTACTTCAATCTCGGCTACATAATCACATGGAAAACAACAACTTGTACAATAAATTCCAGGCCGGTTTTAGACCCGGCTATCGAACTACAGATCATATTTATACTATAAAGACATTAATCAACAAGTATTTATCTAAATGTAAAACTCAAATCTATGCATGTTTTGTTGATTTTTCAAAAGCCTTCGATACCGTCTGGCGTTCAGGTCTTTTTCAGAAACTACTCACTTTAGGTATTGGAGGAAATTTTTATAAGGTGGTCAAAAATATGTATTCGAATTCAAAGTTTCTAGTTAAGAAGGATAATTTTATTTCTCAAATTGGAAATTATGATAGAGGAGTACGCCAAGGAGATAGTCTAAGTCCGCTTCTTTTTAACGTGTTTATAAACGACATTAGTGAGATTTTTGATCATTCTTCCTCTGCACCTGTTACATTAAGTTCGACCAAGCTAAACTGTTTGATATATGCTGATGATTTGCTTTTATTATCGGAGAGTAAGGAAGGTTTACAATCCTGCCTTGATTCTTTGGAATTGTATTGCGATCAATGGAAGCTGAGGATTAACATTGATAAAACAAAAGTAATGGTTTTCAGTACAAGGAAAATTAAAACAGAAAATCTCAATTTTAACTTTAATAATTCAGTCATTGAGATTGTCGATAAATACAAATATTTAGGTATTATACTTTCAAGCAATGGTCATTTGAAACATGCAGTTGAACAACTGTACCACAAGAGTTTAAAAGCAATTTTTGCATTGAAATCAAATGTTCTTGACCATGAGCTTATGAATAATTCATTGAAATTTAAACTATTTGACACTCTTGTTCGCCCCATCTTAACATATGGAGCTGAAATTTGGATAGGAGACTACAATATTAAACAGAACTCTATCGATAATTTTCCTTTCGAGAAAAT
This sequence comes from Fragum sueziense, assembly GCA_963680895.1. Classification (NCBI taxonomy): domain Eukaryota; kingdom Metazoa; phylum Mollusca; class Bivalvia; order Cardiida; family Cardiidae; genus Fragum; species Fragum sueziense. The sequence continues at coordinate 46,911 of CAVMGG010001010.1, read as the reverse complement.
CCATAATAGATTTTGCAAATACCTTCTAGGTGTTCACAAGAAGGCATCTAACTTTGCTTCTAAACTCGAATTTGGCAGAGAGCCCATTTTCAACTTCATATGTGGTCAGTCATTCAAATTCTATTCTCGTTTATCTCAGCTTCCAAGTGATCGTCTGCTACGTGAGACATTTGAACTTGATAAATCCTTATCTGAAGGTGGTTTCAAATCGTGGTATTCATGCATACATGACTATATGCAAAAATTTTCACTCTCAGAATCAGAAGTACATTCGAGTGATATTTCAAATATTATATCCTGTAGATATTCTATTGACTTGAATAATGAACTGTCTCGTATGAGAACCCAGACTGATTCTAATAAACTGTACACTTTTTCGTATATCTATTCTGATTTCTCATTACAAAAGTACCTATCCTTTGGACTCTCAAAAGAGAAAACTAAAGAACTCTCCAAGCTAAGAATAAGTGCACACGACCTACTTATCGAACAAGGTCGTTATGTTAGACCTAAGATCCCCCGCGATCAAAGGGTCTGTGCCACTTGTAATAAACTAGAAGATGAACAACACTTTTTGCTGCACTGTTCAAAATACGATGCACCTAGAGATATTTTATTTAATAAAATGCAAATTGAAAACCACGACTTTAAACCAGACTCTGGGTCTTCATTACGACTATTTAATCGTTTAATGAACCCAGTCAACATTATAGAAACCAAATATATTTGTGACTTTATTATAACATCTTTAATGTTAAGGTAGTTTTCTTGCTTGACTATACATGTACTTTGATCTTTTATTGGAGGACACCCACTTTGTTATGTGAGTTTTCTGAATAAATCTTGTATCTTGTATCTTGTATATTTTCGATGCTTTATATAACTATCTATATGTTTTTGACATATTTATTTTTCTAGATTTATTTCTATCTTTTTTTGGAAATGTCTACACAAAAATGATTTGTTTTAACAGAATCATATAGGATTATCAAGCCAAATGCTTTCTTTACGTAAACGCTTTGTGAAAATATAATATATTTTCAAGATTTTGAATTATTTCCCTTTAATATAAATAAAACTACATGTAAGACACTAATTGATGAGATTATTTTAGTAATTTGAACAGTCTAATTACAGTTTAAACACTATTAAAACGACAAAATATTCGGATGATCCAACATGAAGGCCATGGTTAAAAACGATATTGACAAAGAATGTATTTCTGTACAATATAGCGCAGAAAAAAAACTTAGGCAAAAGAAGAAAAAGCCGATTATCAACTTTTGCTAGGCCTAATAGCTCTATGCCTATGTTTTTGTGCAATTTACCTTTCTATTAGAGAAGTCAAAACCAGGTTTTGTACGAGAAAGGATTAGATATGTCTTATTGATGTTGCCTTACTTGTCTTACTGAATCTAATGTTGTTGTTTTTTCAATTTGTATTGAATTGATGGTCATATTTTGATGGATATAAATAAGATCGTCATTCAAATTGAAAGCTTATAATTCAATAGGCTGTATGATTCAGATTATGGATATTTTAGACATGTTCATGTATACATAAGTATTCTGTTGTACATGAATGGGCGCAAGTCAATTATTGTAACTGGGATCCCTATTGTCCAAACAACATGGGCTTTCCTACATAGGTCCTATATGGACATACCCATATGGGCTTACCCATACACAGTCTATATGCAGGGAATATGGGATCCATTTTGGTCCCTTATGATCAAACCCACATGGGCTTTTCTACATAGGTCCTATATTGGCATACCCATATGGGCTTACCCATACACAGCCCATATGCTGGGAATATGGGACCCATTTGGGTCCTTTATGATCAAACCCACATGGGCTTGCCTACATAGGTCCTATATGGGTCCAATATGGGCCTACCCATATGGGCTTACCCATACACAGTCCATATGGGGCCCATATAAGCATGTTTGCTGGGTTGGAGGTGCTAAATAATGAATTTTGCATAAATTTTCGATGTGAAATAAGAATAATTCGGCTTTTTTGCCAACTTAAGTGGCCTGCACTGTGGCGGATCCAGAGGGGGTTCAAACGAACCCCTATCTGTAGCCAGACTATTTCATTTTCATGCAGAAATTCAATCACAATTGTGTAATACTAGGAAAACGAACTCCCCTTTTTGTATATTCGAACCCCCTCATTTTCAGTAGTATCACATCGGTAGGGGGTGTTCGGGGTACTCTAGGACAGCGGAGTAATCTCTACATATTTATTTTACCAGTACTTAAGGAAAATGTGATTTTTGTCCCAGAGTAACCCAGTCTTCCCTAATTGCAATAATGTAGGCCTAACCGAAACCTTTTTGAATGTTATACCTATCATCAAGTTAATGATAACGATATTGCAGCTAGGCAAATGGTGTAGCCTACGTAGGCTCCCCAGAAGCCATCTGGGCCTTTTTAAACTAAACACCCATACCATACAAGCTAGGCATGCATTCTGAGGGGGGGGGGGTATTTTGCAAGAGTAGAACTTGACGCAAATGTTGGCCCGTGCAGGGCATGGGAGAGGTAACGACATAAGAGAGTTATGTGCTATCCAAAAACACAGCGATGATAAAATTTGTTTGATGACAGTTGACATTAAACATCTTTCTTATCGGGGTTTTAGAAATAGCCTACCATGACGTCTTGCACAAACACAGTGTACACATATACACATGCAGTGTATATCGACAATATCTATCCCAGTATAATGGCACAGTCGACACTCGTTGTGTCGAAGTCATATGAACCATCAAGATACCTCGACATATCCGGAGTTCGATTTTTGTTCATTTTTATTGAAATAATATTTGGCCATTTTTGTTGTTCATCAAGTACGTTCGTAATCGAAATATAGTAGGAAAAGGAAAGAAATTGCTCGAAACGAGCAATTTCTATCCTTTTCCTTCTATATTTCAATGGCTGTTTATATACTAGTCAAAACTTCTAACCGGCCACTTTGATTTTCAAATTTTTGAAATGTTTACAAAAATCTGATCGAAGAGAAGTTTTCTTTTATGGAAAGGCTGGTCATTTAAAAATCATTTTGCACAAATGTTGCGTGTTAAAATGTTAATGTGACTCTTAGACATCACACGAAAGACGAGGACCCCCATTTTTGAAAATCACAAAAACTGAGAAAATAGACCGAAATTCAGATTTGGGACGAAATAAAATCTTGATATTGTCATTTTTCCCCTATCAACATTGCTAGTAAATTGACAAAGAAACACAATTTTCGAAGAAGGAATGTAATTCTATTCCATATTGCCCAGATATGAGCCGATTTTCTACAAAATACCCCACCCACCAATGTTAAAATCGATGAAAATCAAAATTAGGGGTGTAGTGAAACTTGTGTCAATTTGAAAACGTTCAAGACTGAATATTGGTAACATTTTCATCTTTTTTAGTTCGAAAATGAATATTCTATACAATGACTAACAATGATTGTGGTTATCCCGTCAATGAATATGTCATAAATGGCAGAAACTGAGTGGCCGGTTAGAAGTTTTGACTAGTATATATTTCAAAATGATTTTGTTTAGCATTTAAGATGTCCATTGTTGATGATCGGGCAATACTTTAACTTCGACTTAAGCGAAAATTCGACTTATCCGATGTCGACATAACGAGTGTCGACTGTAATTGTCAAGAAAGAGATCTATAAACCACAAAAACTGCTAGACGATTCCAAAAGGACGTCTCCCAGGACTACCTTTAGAACAAGCTAGGGAATAAGGCTATCGATTCGACATAATGACTGGTGGCGTGACGGTCAAAGAGGTAGTACTTTCAATAAGGCACGTAGTAGGCTAACGTGCTCTCGACGTAATCGTTTCCCAGCAGCACAAGTTCAGCCGGTTTGATCAGAAATGCGACAGGGACATGGGTTTTTGTTCGTACTGTGAGGAAAATACTCCGCTATTTGCGTTTACGCGCACGTCCACCTTACGGTGGTGTTCCTTTGGTCCACAGATAGGCCAGGCTGAACCGAGGGCGGGTACTCTGTCCATTGACATGATGGTAGTGGAATTAAGCCGATTTTGCAGATTAATAAATATATAAACTCGTTTAAATTTTACATTTGAGGAGGCGTAATCGTGAATAGACGGATCTCACTAGTCAATGTCATTCAAAATGACCGTTTTCGAGGCGACAGCGTCATGATATTGGGCTGTATTTCATATCAGAGCAAAACTGATTGGGCATCATTCTATGAAAAGTAGATGGCGTATAACATTCTACTGAAATTGTTATATCTGTGGTATTGTCATTTAAACTTTGATAGAACATGAAACTATTCTCCAGCAGGATTACGCCCCTCTTAACGTTGATAGACACACGTTGAATTTTCTATAGTTACAGAATGAGGATGCGGTAGACTGACCAGGAAGATTGTAGGATTATACGCCAATCGAACACATCTGAGACCATCTTTGGACGGGAGGTAGCAGCATGGACCTTTCTTGAGGGAAATATGGGTGTATTATTGGGGGCATAGGATATGTGCGCCCCTTTCTAAATTATTGGGGACCTGCCCCCCCCCCCCCTTATTCCTATGCAAGTGGAAGGTAGCGAAAATATCTATCTTTCCACGCCGATCTCAAACATCAGTTGCTCGATACAGAGCCATGCTTAATGTACAACTCCCTCGTTCAGTATCATTAGGTCTATTACCTCCAAATAGATATGGGAGGACATAAATAACTGGCTTGGCCTTGATACAAACCGATATTTCCTTCTGCGTTTCTAAGATCATAGATACGTACAAAAAATCCAACACGCACCACCGATTCATTTATCATTTTTTCCGGTGTCAAAGCCTCCTCTGATGTCTCAGAAATTGCGTTCACCCTTTCCGAAACAGTGAAAACGTGAACTTTTCCTATTTGAAAGCTGCTACAGAAAACAAAATAGATAGGATTTTGTGCAATACCGGTATCATACAGAAAATATTGAGACAAAAGGGGAAAATGCTGATAACAGCATTTTTTTCTTTTGTCTAAATGTTTTCCAAAGCATCTTCTGTTATATTAGGGACGTCAAAAACAAGAGTTGTTGGGGGCGGGTGGGGGCGAGAAGGTTTATCAGCTATTGAGCTTGCTTTAGTCATCAACTTTTAATGAATAAATGTGTTCTGAACTTAAATTGAGGTTCAAAAAGCCCCGAGCCCTTTATCGTAACGATCTTTTCAGATGCGAACAAAATCACCGTGCTGTAAGTTGTCCAATAGATTTGTGCAATCATTCCACGATGGTATTTACAGAACAGCGTGAGAGGTAAGTCTAAATATTTGGACTACGGGGATAGATACACATTTCTGTAAAATGATATTAATATCAAGGCAAGATACGGCCATTTCTGGAAATAATCGATGAAAATCTACGACATATACCCCATCACGCTGTTCCATTGATACCAAATTTCAATGACTGTACAAATCTACCGTACAACTTACAACATAGTGAATATGCGACGGACCAACAGACAGCTCGGTAGATTGACAGTACTTCATAAACAACTTAGTAATAATAATTATGCCAATTTCCATCTTCCATCGGTTATATTGTATCGGTTGGTGAATCTACTATTTCTAGCCATGCATTTCTTGTATAGTTTTGACGTCCCCTATAGAGTATGCTCTACGAAAACCATTGCTTCATGCAAACGAAGAAAATGCTGACAATCTGTATTTTCTCCTCATTCTGTGCTATAATGTACATTGTCTCAATCCTTCCTCTATCTGCACCCATTTTGTCCTCTACATCAGCTTTCAAATTGGTACCATCCACATGTTTGCCATTTAGGAAGGTTTTAGAAGGCTTACAACAATGCAGCCAACTTGAGTCTAGACTTTTGAAAAACACAAAATACTCATATATCATACATTTATTGCTCTGCAATTTAATCATATTTCATTATTTGAAATACATAAAACCACATACAAATCTAACAGCACAAATGAAATTTGATTCAACCCTTTCCCAAACAAGACCTGGTTTTGGCATTCCTGAGTACTAGAAATGGTATGGGAAAACATTGAGAGATAAGAAGAAATTGGTGTTGATCAACAATAATTTCTTTTCTCTTGATATTTTCTTAGCTATAATTTACACTTTAAAACCATCCACTAATTTTGAAAAAAATACTATTTGTCGCCTGCAACTTCTATTAAACTGGAGCAGTCTAAACTTGTGTCAATTCGATAAAGACTAAAAAAGTGTAAATTACAATTATGGAACTGAAAATCTTTACTATTATAAAATACAAGGAACCATGAAGACTCGCAACATTTAAAGATAATCAGCATTTCCTTCATTTCAAAAGCTTTTTCTTAATATAATGGTACCACCATATATAATATCCACTTTCCAAACAAGGCCTGGTTTTGACGTCCCTAACAAATCGTTTCTTATCAACATCTATTTTGCTGTCTGCAATCACTTTCAGAGGCAGTCTACATTTTGTCATTTGGACCAATCTAAAGTTGATTACACTAAGAGCTATAGATAAGAGGGGATGAAGGCATTCTAAAATTGGTATCTTAACCCTTTCCCAAATGGCGAATAATAAAAAACCTTGTTTAAGATAGAATTTGTTTGATATAGCATGGAAAATATTGAGACAAAAGGAGAAACTGCTGGTTATCAGCAGTTTCTTCTTTTGCCTCAATGTTTTCCCAAGCCATTTCTGTAAGTTGCATGAATACCAGGTCTTGTTTGGGAAAGGGTTAAGTCCAAACCTTATGTTGTGGGTACTCATTTGAACCTAATCATGAGTACCCACAGCATAGAGTTTGATAAGTATTTAGTGAAAGATTTCATTTTGAAAAGCCATCACTCCCTCTTATCTGTAACTCTGCAAACACAGTTCACTGTTCTCCCCTAGGAATGATAAAAGACATGTAATCTGCTGTCGCTCCCCATTCTGCACGCTTTAATTGAAATATTGTCACCCACGTAACTATTGCGGCTATCCACAACACAGAGCCGATAATTGATCGTATCACATCTACAATGTAAAACAAGGGTTCATTAAGTTTTAGCCCATTACCAGATGGCAAAATTTTGGACTGTTCCAAATTGGAAGTAGTTGCAGAGTGCATACAACATTTTAAGTTAAAAATGAAATTTAAAAATATCACAGCTTTCAGAGTAGAAAACATTGAAAATATGCACCAGGCAGCCTTGTAGAAACAGGGGAGGAGGTGGGGGGGGGGGGGGGGGGGCTAAAAGGAGGGGCCCAAAGTTGGTCAAAAATTCTGAAGTTTCTTTATTTAACACTGAAAGTAAAGAGAAAATCCAATTTAGCCCCTCCAATATTCAGATACTGGACCAGACCCCATAATATAAACTTGCTTCCTACTGGCTTCCAGCAGGAAGCTATTACAATTCAATATATCTTTTAAGTGCATGTATTTTAAAGAATAAAGACCAAGAACTTTGACGATAAGGTCAGAAGCCAAATCATTTATAGTTATCACACTGCAGAGTTGTTAACTTGTTGTTATTTAATGTTTTCCCAAACAACAAATATTTAGGTTAATGCAATGTCATAACTACTGCAGGTGATAAAATGGATATTGATAAAGATAGGATTTGTACATACAACATTGTTCAGAAAATATTGAGGAAAAATGTGAAAATGCTGGTAATCAGCATTTTCTTCTTTTGCCTCAATGTTTTCCCGTGGAATTCCAATTTGAGATGTCAAAACCAGGCCCCGGTTTCTCGAAAAAACTTAAGTATATTCTCATGAGTTCATGCTCAACTTCTATTCAATACCAATCAACGTTGATTGGTATTCAATTGAAGTTCACGTGGATTTCGTGCGATTTGAGCACGATGCTCAGATTTGAGCATGAGAACATACTTAAGTTTTTTCGAGAAACCGGGGCCAGGTCTTGGTGGAAGAGGGCTAATCAATTTCATCTATCATATTGGGGTTAAACTCTTTTTTCAACAGCTATGGTCATATCACAGTGGATGGAGCGCTTAACCATGGATTCATCATGTCGTTTATCAAACCTGTACTACCACATCATAACCGAGCCTCTAGCTGCTCGCCCACATAGGTTAAAAATATCAAACCATTGGTGGGAGATAATTTTGTCTTTTAAGGATATTTGCAGTGGCTGGGTATCGAACACAGGCCCTCTGCAGTGAGAGTCTGATGCGCTACCAGAGAGCTAATCAAACTGAGTTAACCACTTACAAGTTTTTATCTGTTTCTGTTGTTCATAAGGTGGATTGATGAATGCTTCTTTGAAGAACCAGATGGAGTTAACAACCCATACAAACGGTAGTAGAGCAAATCCTCCTAAAGTAGATAAACATTAAAGTTAACAAGATTGTTCAAAACAGGACATCTGATGATGATCATCTAATAAATAAAATATTGTTTAAATATTGAATATCAAATTTCTAAACCCTTTCCCAAACAACAAAATTTTGGACCAATCCAATTTGAAAGCAGATGCATAGGACCAAAGAGTTGAAATGAAAAGAAGGAAATATGTGTATTAAAGATGAGAAACTATTGAGGCAAAAGGAGAAAATGCTTGTTATAAGCATTTTCTTCCTTTGTCTCAATGTTTTCAAAAGTATTTTCTATCAGAGGCGTCAAAAAGCATCTCTGTTTGAGAATGGGTTGTAATCAATGCCACATTTGCAAAGTAATAGTATTACAGCTCTGGTTATTATGATAATCATACCTGGTGACTAGAATTTAAGCATGTCTAAGCGCACCAAACATCAACAGAATAATTGCTGAATGCCATATGTTAAAAACAAATTTAAACTGTACCATCCAGTGACTGGGAAAGGCCTGCGCCATGGGTCATAGTCACATTGAAATCCCAAATGTCACATTGTTTTAGTCAATGAGTGGGTCCTTGTCCCATTGAATTTTGTTGTAGTCAAGAAAGGAGAAATTTTAATCTATATTTGTCACATCAGTTCTCAAAATGTCACATTGATTTTCTAAGAGGATGGGCCATTGTCACATTAAAAAAATGTTTAACAAAATCACTGACCATCATTTGAAACTGAAACTTACCCAAATAATATTTACGACATAACTCTAGCTTTTCTTCATTTTTCACTCTTTTCAGATCCATATCTGTTTCATGTCAACTCTAAAAGAGAATAAAGAAACAACAAGTTAACACTTTCACGAACAACAAAATTTTTGGGTGGTTCAATTCAAAAGCTGCTGCAGACCACAAATATGTATTAATCAAGATAGGATTTGTGTACAATATAGCTCACAAAATATTGAGGTAGAAAGACAAAAGGCTGATTATCAGCAGTTTAAGCACTTTCTTTTTTTTGCAAGCCTCAATGTTTTTCAAGGCCTTATGAATTGATGCCCTTTATCTATTAGGGACATCAAAACCAGGTATTGTTTGGGAAAGGGTTAAAGAACAGTGCGATATTGGTTTGTTTCTAGCTTACAACCACTTCAATGATCTAGTGTCAATGCATGTCTGTTTGTTTTTTAACTTAGAAAAAGGGACCACATATCAGCACCTTCCAAATGATTGAGAATGATTCAATTTTACAGTGAGACCCATCCAAAAAGAAGAAAAAAACATTGCTTACAGTCAAAACTGGTCTTGTCCAAAACAGGCAACAACTTGAACAGTTAAGAGGAGGTAAAGACATTCTAAACCGGCAGCACGAAACTCCCAAATCTACCCAAATCTTACCCAAATCTTACCCAAATCTACCCAAATCTACCCAAATCTTACCCAAATCTACCCAAATCTAATGAGATTAATCCGAAAGTATTCCCGAAATTCATATGATTATTATGTTTAATATTCGTGGCAAAGTAGGAATTCTTACTTTGTCTGCCGATTCCGGAATTGTATCGAATAATTTTAGAATTGTACGCATGATTTATTTCCATCCCTATTGTGTTCTATGGTGCAAAGCGAGATTATTTTTTGGAAAAATATGCAATGAAAAATCTACACTTATTGTATTACGTTCATTTACGTTCATTTTCAACAACAAAATAGAAATAGATGAAGATAAGATTTATGCACAATATATAGCGAAGACAATATTGAGGCAAAATATGGAAAAGCCGGTTATCAGCATTTTCGCCCCTTGCCTCAAAGTTTGTCTTTCTTGTTGTTTTCTGTAAGGCACATAAAACTGGGTTCTTTGGGGAAAAGGTTTAAAGTATTCTGACAATCCCCGGATTAAGTGTTGTAAGGATAATATCATGAACTTCTCAACCTGTATAAGAGTAATTTGTCACAGCTTTTATTATTTACGTAAATGCGTGAATCCAGGGTTGCGCTTCCCTCGAATTTGTAAAGAAAAAGGCTGAGATTTTTTTTCTTGCGCCAATGCAGTCGGTCACACAGAAAACACAGGAAAAAAGTCTGGATCCGCTCATGACACATAATAGTCCTGGGGCCACAATACGCAGGGTTCTCCCCAGAACAATTTGAAGCCGTAGTGGCAAATTATAAGTATTGGTTAACCTTGAAATTCATTGTGTTCATGCAAATAATTGTGAATAAAACCATAATGGGAAAAGAAGAAATTGCTCAATTTGAGCAATTTCTTCTTTTCCCATTGTGTTTCTATACAGAATTATTACATGTTATATTATAAGAATAAATTATTTATCACTATTTGACATGAAATGCATAGAAATCCCCTTATTTGGTTACCTTTTTGAAGGAATTAAGCTGTAGGGGTAAAGCTGTAGTGGCATTACACTTATTTACATGAAGCTGTAGTGGGGCCGATACATCTTATTGGGCTGGGGAGGACACTGATACGAATAATGTGCCCTGTCACGCTAAAAGAGACCTTATCGAATATCTAACAAGAGGCCCAGAGGGCCTTATCGGTCACCTGAATCAAATGAGCAGACACAGTTAAGGAAAATGTTAAAAGTTAACTAATAGCGCACCCCCCAGCACCACCATTTCTTGACAGTTTTTTTTTTCTCTTGTACAAACTTATTTAAAGACTCAAATACCAAATGTGAATTCAATCCAACAATAGAACATTTCTTAATATGTACCCTATTTACCCCCTTTTGGCCCCTTTTGGGACCTCAAAGGGAGATAACTCCATGATTTGTATAAATCTGAAGCGGCTTCCCAATGGGATGCTTCCTGCCAAGTTTGGTAGAAATCTGTCTCAAAAAAATGTAGAAAATGTTCAAAGTTTAGTAATAATGCGAACCCCTCCCATCCCCGATCCCCAGCACGACCATTTATTGACAGACTTTTTCTCTTGTACAAACTTTGTAGTCCTTGCCCTAAAGACTTTAACTTCCAAATGTGTATTCAATGCAACAGCCGGTTCATGAGAAGAAGATTTTTTAAGATGTACCCTATTAACCCCCTTTTTGGCCCTTTATGGGACCTCAAAGGGAGATAACTCCATGATTTGTACAAAATCTGAAGCGGCTTTCTATTTTAGGATGCTTCCTGCCAAGTTTGGTTGAAATCCGTCCAATGGTTCTTAATAAGAAGTCGAAAATGTTAAGTTGACTAATAACGCGACCCCCCTCACATCCCCCATCCCCAGCACGGCCATTTCTGGACGGATTTTTTTCTCTTGTACAAACTTTGTTGTCCTTGCCCTAAAGACTCTAAATTCCAAATGTGAATCCAATCCAACAGCTGGTTCATGAGAAGAAGATTTTTTAAGATGTACCCTATTTAACCTCTTTTAGGCCCCTTATGGGGCCCCAAAGGGAGATAACTCCACGATTTGTACAAATCTGAAGCGGCTTCCCATGGGGATGCTCCCTGCCAAGTTTGGTTGTAATCCGTCCAATGGTTCTCAAGAAGAAGTCAAAAATGTTAAGTTAACTAATAACGCGACCCCCCCCCCCTCACATCCCCCATCCCCAGCACGGCCATTTCTGGACGGATTTTTTTCTCTTGTACAAACTTTGTTGTCCTTGCCCTAAAGACTCTAAATTCCAAATGTGAATCCAATCCAACAGCCGGTTCATGAGAAGAAGATTTTTTAGGATGTACCCTATTTAACCCCTTTTAGGCCCCTTATGGGGCCCCAAAGGGAGATAACTCCATGATTCATACAAATCTGAAGCGGCTTCCCATGGGGATGCTCCCTGCCAAATTTGGTTGTAATCCGTCCAGTGGTTCTCAAGAAGAAGTCGAAAATGTTAAAAGTTAACGCACGACGGACGACGCACGACGCACGACGCACGACGACAGACAAAACACGGTCGCAATAGGTCACCATGACCTTCGGTCAGGTGACCTAAAAATCAAAATGTTTAGAAACTGATTACACTCAGCAGTTACGAAGTTTTGCAGTAAAACCGACGATATTATTGTTAGGAAACATTTTTTCAGTTTTTTCTGTATTAGGCCTAATTAAAACCCAAAATTTATGTCGAACAATTTGCTTGATTTGGACAAGATATGGTAGATTTGGGTAGATTTGGGTAAGATTTGGGTAGATTTGGGAATTTCGTGCCGCCCTTCTAAACCTTTTACATCAAAGTCAAAACCCTATGTTTTGGGAACTCATTTGAATTACCATGAGACGATCCCAATGAGTACCCACATTACAGTTTGATGAATAATAAATGATATATTGCATTTTGGAAATTCATAATAAGGCGTAAAAAATAATAGTCATGTTTCCGCTAACATGCCAAGCCAAATGTGGGTTGGTGGGTCTTCTAATCTTTTTTATTATTTCTCCATTATTAACTTATGCAACATCAACAATCAACATGCAATAAAATTAATCACAAATACTAGTAAATAACTAAGGATGTTGAATTCAGTGATTTTCTGCATAATTTTTGTAGTTTTGACTTATATCTAAGCAAATGTTAATTTGTCTAATAATTTTCATGAGTTGGTAGACATGAAAGTCTTTTTATTTTGTTGAAAATGGCAATAAAATTTGTTGGGTCGGCTAAAAAAATTAAGGTCGGTCCGGTTAGCAGAAACGCAGCAATTTTTAGAGAGCATGGCTCTCTTATTTTATCATGTTTAAATGTACTTTAAATGTACTTTACAAACCGCACAACGAAAATAGTTCCTCCCAAACAAGACAAAAAGATCTAAATGACAATTAGAATAGTCTATGTGTCAAATGTGTCCTAATATAACATGGATGGAATGTATGATCTAAGCAAAAAATCAAGTATTAAACAAGTCTTAAATAAAAAAGAGGTCTGAGTAGTAATTTGCCATTCACAATTGGGTCATGCAGGTCATGCGGTCAAGTCATGTAGCCTAAATTTTGGACAGTGCAAATGGTCCAAAAATAGAATCACATTCCGCAGACAGAAATTCTACTAGTGGGTGTCTATCTGAGTGTATTTATTGTAAAGTTTGTGCTGTTTGGTGATAGTATGTTGTGTCATGGATAAAGGGGCATTAGAGTAAATTTCCTATTAACTCATCTTCTCACACATTTATGAATGGATTGATTTGAACTTATCCTTTCCCAAACAAAACTTTGTTTTAATGTATCTATAAGAGAAAGCTTTGGAAAATATTGAGGTAAAAGAAGAAAATGGTGATAGGTTTGGTGATACTATATTGCATCACAGAAAAAGAGGCTTCACTTTATTGTCAATACATTTTTAAAACACATTCCTCCATTTATGGTTGAATTTGTAAGAAACTATGATGGACAGTTCCTCATTATGCAGCCTTTTGAATGAAGTCATGTTTTGGTGACGTTTTGGTGCGCTTTCTTTTAACCCATTACCCATTTCCACACTGTGACTCTTTTTGACACCCACAGGAAAATAGCCTCAGAAAATAATGTGGAAAATGAAGAAACTGCTTATGACAAGCAAATTCTTCATTTCCCACAATGTTTTCTCTATAGAAAGACAGAAACATGTAAAATTTCATTCAATTAAAATTGGCGTCTGCAACATCTTTGGATTCGGGACAGTCTAAAATTTTGCTGTTGTATTAAATGTTTTGTTAATACAGCTCCACCTATATTCATGGATTGTTTTGCATGAATTATGTTACCATGCAATATTGTCACAAGATTTCATGTTGTGTCAAACATGCTCTCTAACAGTACTTTCAGTACTTTGATTTGTTTCATGCCCCCACGGTTCGGAACTTTACGGGCGTTATCGTAGACGTTCAACCGTTTCCTCCCTCCCCCCACCCACCCGATTATCCATTACATATTATAGGCCTAGAGCTGTGTAGGCCTACTAAGAAATTGGAATCAAGAGAAATAACAGATTTAAACAGCTAAGCATGGCTTTTTGGTAACATAGTGCCTAAGTGGCATACATTCATTCATCGATCAATTTCATGACATTAGCACAGATAACTAATTGGTCGTTTGTTCTGACAAAAATTGTCAATTTTCTTTCTTAATGATAAAGTTAATCACCCGGATTTTACTACATTTTCAAAAGTTCATCTAAAGTACGGATATGGTCCTATTCAAGAAACATTTTGAGGAGTATTTTACCTAAATCGTGATCTGAAAGTTGTCTTTTCGTTACTTCCGTGTGTACATTGACATGACGTCATCGGTTATGGGGTTTTTCTATTTCGCACCAAGTAATTTTCGCGTGCACATTTTTTCGTGCAATTTTACTCCCAGCAAATCTAACGAATATTATGACAAAATTTATATTTCAATGAGCGTTGTCCAGTTTTAGCATGTAAAACGCTTAACCCATTTCCAAACAACAATATTTACGGTTGTTCAAAATTTAACGAAGTTGCGGTCTTAGTTCGTACTGACCATAATGTATTTTGAGTTAGCCTATGTTCCATTCAATTTGACAAAATTTCAGTTTTCGACTCTGTTTTCATTCTGTTTCCAATCTCTCAGCCACAAATTTAATGGACCAATCAAGACAAAATATGGACAGAATAATGGTGACAATAAGATCTTACCTAAGTATAATTTTCAGTTTGATTAGAAACTCACAATCTGAAGTGTATGCTTATTTATACGGGATAAAATAAGCAAGCTTTTGAGTAAAGTATGAAAAAGATGAAGGGTTACTGGTTGAAGCATTTACCTCTTACAGTGGGTGCGTTCAGGGTTCTCCCATCGGTAACCGAGTGTATTTACCGTCGGCTACCGATGGTACCATCGGTATCCGATGGCACCGTCGGCAACCAACAAACTCTGAACGAAAATTGTACCGATCGGTAAAAAAGGCGGATAATCAATTACCAAGAGCGTATTCTCCCCGCAGAGTGATCGTTCGTTTTCAAAAAAATATGAATTAAAAGATATTTTCAGAAATAAATGGCTAAATAAAATAACTGTAGCTTCAACTATTACAATAAATTCTATCAAGAACGGTTAGAATGCTATTCGCTTGCTATTGAAGAAAATATATGATTAGGATCGCCGTAGTTGGATTGTTATCCGCCATCTTACTGTAATGAAAACGAGGTTACCGATGCTACCCGACTTGTCTACTGTCGGGACAATTGGTTACCAACAAAATATACATCGGTATGCCGACGGTTACCGATGGCTACCGATGGTTGCCAACGACACCGATGGCTACCGATGGGAGAACCCTGAACGCACCCAGTGTACTTGAAAAGTGCTCAGTGTGTCTCCAAGGTCGACTTCGAGTCAGACGATAGCTCGATGATAGCTCCAACCGAACACCGATAGTGCGAGCTATAATCCGAGTCTTCTCTGATGTAAATACGCTCTTTGATATTTTGATTTTTCGCTATTTACATCAGAGAGCGTTGCTCTTTGAAAACAGCGGAAAGTTCGGTAACGTTACAAGTTACTTGAAGCTTTGTCTTTTGTGTATCATATCGAATCACTCGGTAAAACACTGTAGGGTATAGATCAATAAATCATTTTTTGTCATACCTGACCAAAAATTTCATTTCAAATCGGCCTGCTGGATGAGTATAACCTTTGGTTTTGAATGGAAGGTCAAGATAAACAAAGGCTGCTCAGGTGAGGGTTGTTGCAAAACATTACCTATTAACCTTTTAGAAATAGGCTACTTTTTGGTCGTAAATTTTTCAACATGTATGACAATAAATGGTTCATTTATCGATATCATCAGGGGTTTTAACGATAGCGTTTAAGATCGGACGGTGAACGATGCGCAACAATTTGTTGCGAACTTCTTGATTTTTTCAAAGAGCAACGCTCTCTGATGTAAATAGCGAAAAATCAAAATATCAAAGAGCGTATTTACATCAGAGAAGACTCGGATTATGCGAGCTATTGACGCCATTTCCGCAGCTATAGCTCCAATCGAACAGCAATATGGTGCGAGCTATAGTCCGACCACCGGAAAAAGTGTGGTCCAGCTATCCTGGGCCGACTTCGAGTCAGGTGATAGCTCGGCGATAGCTCGACGATAGCTCTTCTTCTTCTTCCGTTAACTGGCCTCCTTCATCTTGCTGAAGATTCTGCCAGTTTTTTTTTTGCGCGCGCGTTTTTTGACGAGCGGATATCTTAAGATTTTTTTTGTGTTTTTTGTTGCTTTCTTTTGTTGTTGTCCACCCCCTCCCCCACCCTACCCACCCCCTTCATTCTTTGATTATTCTTTGTCCTGAGCACAGATTCGAGACTTGAATATCTCGAATGTCTCGGCTTCGGCAAACTCAGGAGGGAGGGTATTCCAGTCTTTAACAGCTAGTTCTGTAAAAAAAATGACCATTTCCTTACATCTTTGTTTGCATTTGGGATGGAGAAGCAGTTTTTATGTTTATTTCTGTTTTTTCTCGTCGGTCTTGAAAGGTATTTTTCTGGATTGATTTCTACTTTGTTGTTATTTATTTTATAAAGCATACAGAGCCTAGCATTTTTTCTTCTTTCTTGTAGGTCTTGCCAGTTTAGCTCATTGATAATGTTGCCGACGCTGGAGCGATTTCTGTATTTTCCCATGACATACCTGGCAGCTCTCCTTTGCACTTTTTCTATTTGTTGTATTTGACTTTGTTTGTATGGGTCCCAGACTGTGCAGGCGTATTCTAACTGTGGTCTAACAAGTGATTTGTATGCTTTTGCCTTAATAGATTTGGAAGAGACATTTAGGTTCCGCTGTAGAAATCCGATAGTTTGATTTTCTTTCGTTGTGATGTTGCTTATGTGCTTCCCCCAGTTAAGATCATGAGTTATGGTGCATCCAAGATATTTTGTGCTTTTTTCATGTGCCAGTTTGTGTCCCTGTAGAATGTAGTCAGCCATAAATGGTTCTTTTTTTGTTGTAACTGAGAGTACCGAGCAATTGTCAGGATGGAATTCCATTCTCCATTTCTTCTCCCACTCAGCAAGCTTATCCAGGTCTTGTTGTAAGATTTTGCAGTCAGCTTGTGATGTTATGGTCAGGTAAACTATAGTGCCATCGGCAAACAGTCGGACAGTGGATTTTAAATTATCTGGTATATCATTAATATAGAACAGGAATAGGCTGGGGCCGAGCACTGAGCCTTGCGGTACTCCTGAGTCTACATTTCCTTGGTCAGATTCTTCACCCTCCACTGCTACCACCTGTGTGCGGTTTGACAGAAAGGCCTGTATCCAGTTTAGTGTTTTGCCCTTGATTCCATAGTGATTCAATTTGTGTATCAGGAGATTGTGTGAGACTTTGTCAAAGGCTTTCGAGAATAAGAAGATCTGTTTGTTTGTTTGTTTTTGTCCACGTTTTTGCTGAGGTCGTCAATACATTCAATCAGTTGGGTTTCACAAGATCTTTTGCTTCTAAATCCATGCTGTAGTGGGTATAGAATGTTATTTGATTCTGCGTGTTTCATTATGTGGCTGATGATAATATGCTCCATCAGTTTACAGCAAATACAAGTGAGTGAGATTGGTCTATAATTTGACCCCAGGTATTTTTGTCCCTTTTTGTATGCTGGTGTTATTCTTGCTTTTCTCCAATCTTCTGGTATGTTTCCACTGTCGAGAGATTTTTGAAAGATTTTTGTAAGTATTGGAGCTACAGTTGTTGATATTTCTTTGAGTATTACAGGTTTGATGTTGTCAGGTCCACAGGCTTTGTGTATATTCAGATTTCTTAGTAGTTTTTCAACTCCATTCGTCGTGATCTGTATCTCGCTTGCTTCTGGATGTGTTTTCTGATCTTGCATGTAGTTCTCATTCTCGAATTCATCTTTGGTTATTCTTGTTGAGTTGGAGAAGACTGACTTAAACTGGTCATTCAGGATGTTTGCTTTGCATTTTGGATCTGTTTCTAATATTCCGTTTCTTTTAAGAGGCGCTATTCCACATTTGTCTGACTTCTTGTGTTTTATGTATGTCCAAAAGCGTTTGCTTATTCCGTTGGTACCTGTTTTTTGTTCGTTTTGATCATTTTCTGATGAGAGGATGTTGTTTATGTAATCCCAGTATGCCCTGCCCGTCTAGTGTGTCTTTGTACTTCTTGCTTGAGATGTTTGTATGTTTTTATATCTTCACTGTTGTTTGATTTTTTTTCTTTTTGTATGCTCTATCTCTTCTTTTTATGAGTGTTTTGATTTCTTTGGATATCCAAGGTAACTTGTCTTTACTTTTAGCAGTTTTCGTTGGGATATGTTTGGTTGTACTTTTCTCAAGTTGTTCTTTGAATTTATTCCATATTTCGTCGACTGTGGAGTTTTCTAAGTTTTTGTCTAACTCTTTCTCTAGTTCTTTCATTTCCTCAGCTATGCTGTCCCAGTTTGCTTTTTTGTATAGTGGTATAATCCTTGGTTTCTGTCTGGTGGCTTTGGTGTTAGCTTCAAATTCTAGATATACAATGTCATGATCTGAGATACCTGGGGTTGTTTCAACTTTGAGAACTTTGCTGGGTGCATTTGTTATGAAGAGATCAAGGATAGCTTGGTTTCTGGTTGGTGTTTCCACTATTTGGGTCATACCGTTGCTATCTAGAATGTCTGTTAGTCGATAATGGTTGTTTGCGTACTGGGTGTTCGGTTTTAAGCACTTTTCTTTCCAATTCCAACCGAACACCGATAGTGCGAGCTATTGACGTCATTTCCGCAGCTATAGTTCCAATCGAACAGCCATGGTGCGAGCTATAGTCCGACCACCGGAAAAAGTGTGGTCCGGCCATCCGAGCCATTATGTCATTCGGATCACCTCGGATAACAGCGAACCAATCAGTGTCGAGGTAAACAAAATTTTTGATTGGCTGACTCAAAACGGGGAGGAATTCAATAGACAGAACAGCGCTGGTTCCCAATAATGGTTCCCGACCACGCGAGCTATAGTGCCAAACGAAGTCAGCCTCGAGCCATTACGCCATTCGGAACAACTCGGATAGCAGCGAACCAATCAGTGTCAAGGTAAACAAAGATTTTGATTGGCTGACTCAGAACGGGGAGGAATTCAATAGACAGAACAGCGCTGGTTCCCAATAATGGTTGCCGATCGCGCGAGCCATAGTGCCAATCGAATTCGGCCTAAATGGTGTATCATAGTGAAGGCAATTATTGTGCAGTTTTGAGATATTTTTGTGAATATAAACACCGTCTAACAACGTACACCGGATGTTGCGATTGTTGAAGCGAGCGAATACTGACGCGGTGCACTACAAGGTCAGCATTTCTGTGTTTTTTACATGTAAATACTTTACAATTCTCTGAAAACAATTCTCATTGTAGTAGCTTAGATATTAATGAATTGTTATATTCAAACCAGATGTTTAGCAAAGATCTACAAGAGCTACAATTAATCAAAATCTGACCACAATCACTGATTATTCCCCTTCGTCTGTCGCAAAAAAACATGTTTTATCAAATATATCGGTAAAATTTCAATCTACAATATGATGGAATATCTGAAAGAATGACTAGCAAACCGATGCCAGGCACTTGAAAAACTCTAGAGCTACATTTAGAACTGCAATTGTCGATAATATCCTCTTCTTCAAAGTGCTTCGGTGTACCGTCTATAGAGCCATGGTGTACGACCTGTTGCAAAAAGAAATTTCGTAGTGTACAGTCTATAGCAATAAGACATCATATTTGATAAACCTTTTAGAGCGTCAAAACCTTTAGCTTGATTATGAAATACACGTTTTTATACACCCACCTACGAAGTAGAGGGGGTAAGTTGGTTTCACCATGTCTGTCTGCCTGTCAGTCCATCCGTTCGTCCATAGACTTTTCCTTACCGTGCTCTATCTCAAGAACCGTTTGACCTTACTTTACACAGTTGTCTTATCATTTTGGGGTTATTAAGGTCAAATGTCTAAGTCACAATTGGACTTTGTTTAAAATCCGTTTCAGTGCACTAAGTCCAAAACCGTTTGACGTAGGATCGGGAACATTTACACAGTTCTCTCCCTTGACCCAAGAATGCGCCATATTGTTTTTGGGTCATGAAGGTCAAGGTCAAGGTCACAATTGGACTTTGTTTAAGATCCGTGTCCGTGCTCTAACTCAAGAACTGTTTGACCTACGTCCATGACACTATACAGAGTTATTGCCCTTGACACAAGGAGATGCCCTCTTGTCTTGGGGTCATGAAGGTCAAAGGTCAAGGTAACAATGATAGTTTGTTTAAAATCCGTTTCCGCGCTCTAACTCAAGCACTATTTGACCTAGGATGATGAAAATTTACACAGTTGTTGCCCTTTGTCCAAGGAGTGCCCTATCCTTTGATAGTGAAGGTCATAGGTCAAGGTCACTATTTGATTTTGTTTAAAATCCGTTTTCGTGCCCTAACTAAATTGCCGTTTGACATAGGACATTTCACAAAGTTATTGCCCTTGACGCAAGTAGGTGGGTGCCCTTTTGTTTTGGGGTCACATAGGTCAAAGGTCAAGGTCACGATTGAACTCCATTTCCGCTGTATATAAGACTTTTTCAGTGACAATGCGCCAGTCAGGGGTATTTGTCCGCTTTGAGAAGTTCTAGTTGGAATTCGGAATTAACACATTCTCCACCCCTCTCCTTTTCTTGCATGAAAGTTGCTGTTTTCGAGTATAAGATCTAATTCCCTTTCTTTTCAATTTTATTTGCAGATGACTACCAAAATGGAATGTCTTTACTACGAACAGGAATGCGCCAATTTCGCTAATATAATTGGTCACCTTCTGGAACATCATCCTGAAAGCGAAATGAAATTTATAAAACATGAAGACAACAAGATAAAACATGTAACTTTCATGGTTATCCCTGATCTTTGCAGGGAACATGGGAGGATTTTAAGATTGAACGAGGAAGAAATCAAAATTCATGTTTTGCGTACAAACCTGATTGCCTGATGAATATTGGTGTTTTACGACGTTTTCAACTACTAAGGTCATATCACGGTGGCTGGAGCACCTAACCACGGATTTCTGGTATTTCTCTCACCCGAACCCGGGACCTCTCGAAAGTAAGGCAGATGCGCTACCAACTGCGCCATGGCCGCGGCCCTGATGCCAAAGGACAGTCCATTATATAATTTACAAAGTTAGAACCAAGCCAGTCTGATTCGTATACCTAATTTGCTGAAGAGCCACTACTAATAAAAGAACACAGTGAATATGATAGTATATATGAAGAGTAAGTCTCATTGTTTCCAGGCGTATTAGACACATTAAAATTCATGTAATAAAACTGATGTACATGTATATCTTGCCTTCAATCGTCTGCCTTCAATCGTCTGCTTAACGACAAGATATTTCCGGTTACATTCCTTTTATTTTTGGACGTTGTTAGAATGTTAAGTTTGTAATGTAACAATGTCCACGGTCATGGTCAAATCTTAAAGGTCTTGGTACGAGGAGTCCATGTATGAAACATCGAGGCTGTATGTTTAATAGGACATGAGATATAGACCAAATTATTTTTTTTTAAAGTAAGTCAAACCCAAAGGTTAAGGTCACAAGGTCCTAGGTCATGGTCAGACGTGAATGGTGTTGGTGGGAGGTGTCCATGTGCGAGATATCAAGGCTGTATGTGCAAAAGGACATGATATATCACTATAATATCAGCCAGGTTAAAGTTTTTTTAAAAGCAGGTCAAGCTCCAAGGTCAATGTCACAAGGTCCAAAGCCATAGTCAAATGTGAAAGGACACGCGGTTTAAATGTAGAATAGCATTGGATTTTTACCATTATGTTTGGATAAACCGTCGGTGTTGTTATAAAATCTCGTAACTACGACTTGAATCAAGCCGTAGTTACGAGATTTTATAACAAAACCCGAGATATACTATTGTTTGTCCAAAACTACGTCACTGTTTACTTGATTAAATCGGTCCCTATTCTGCAGTGATATACATGTACATATTAAATTGCCAGGTTAAGTACATATTTATTTAGACTACGCCTCATGCGAAAAAGGGATTTTACGTGCCAGCATAAAATACACATAAATATGATGTTCTGACGCCGATTAAGAGAGCATTTGAAAACATCGTAAGTCGTTCCCTTTACATATCTTACACTTATTTGAGCACAATATTTAACGCATCTTTGAACTGTTATTATTCATATGGCGGCAGCAGTCAAATGTAAACAATCAAACAACCAATCTTTTCAAATTTTGATACCACATTCGATATCAGTTTGTTTAAATAAAAGTAGATATGTCGCTGTAACCATATTATGCACATTATATTTTGTGTGTCAGTATATGTAGCGTGTATTTAAACCCAACCCAAACGGCTAAATTCCAGACTGACCCAATACGAAAGTAATTACATTATGATAAAAAAATCATGAATGGACGTTAAAAGTAGAAAATGCGCATGTTTTAAAGGGGGACGAGCTAGGCTGTCGAAAATGCAAATGTCACAATAATTACAAACCAGAAATAACGTATGAAATTACCAACCTGAAGGGGTAGATCATTTATGTCCATTGTTACCACTCGTCGAGCTTTATTAAGTATTAAAATCCAAGTCAATTAATAACATGCTGGTCGTCCTTGTTTTTGTTTTGTAACGGCTACGTATGCCCAACCTTCAAAAATCAATTACGTCAGAGATACGTCATCTGTGCTCAGCGAGATTTAACACACCCTACAACCGGCTGCGTAGAAAGTCAGCGAAGACAGATTCGGCATCTGATGTCATGTGCATGGTAGGTCAAATGAATTTACTTTTATAAATAAACGAAAGGATCTTTGGTATTCTATAGTTGATAAATACGCGTATAAACAGTGCTTGTACAAAATAAACCTTTTCACGTATTCCTCGCAAATAAGGTCACAGTCATCGACACAGCCGGTTGTACGGTGTGTTAATAACGCGGAGGTGTGTCTCGTTGACCTTGACCTTGTCTTGTTTTGAAGAAAAAATAGAATGTGTAAACACGCTTGTAAAGGATTGATCTATACCAAAGGAAAGATGTTTATTCGCCGAGATTGAGGTTTAGATTATGCATTGCTAATTGTTTTTCCATGCACAAATATGAGTTCCCGAACAGTTCGGAAGCATAAAAACATAGAATGAGCCCCTTTAACATGGGAAATAATGAGGAAAAAGAAGTAAATGCTGATTTTCAACAAAAATCTTCTTTTCTCTCAATATTTACCAAAAATGCTTCTACTTCGGACGTTAAAACCAGATCTTCTTTGGGAACGGGCTAAATCTGATCAATGGCAATATCTAACAATGCCACACACACATTCATATAAACTTGAATTTCATTAAAAGGGCATTTTTTCTCCAAAAATGACTTATTCTTCACAGCTATAGCCTGTACACTGTTTAGCTATAGGATGTACACCGGCATAATAACAGACTGCTATCGACTGTACACCGGCAACTTTTGTTTTTTCGTCATATTTAGCAATCCAAGTGCAAATACAATGTGACACTTCGTTTTCAAGGACATTGGACAATAAAGAATATTTGATGATGCGAAATTTTGGTCAAATCTAACAGTATAACTTTTAAAAGACAAGATTCGAGACAGTCGGCATTTGTTATGAAAAAATTCACTGATTGAGCAGATTTTTTTTATCGATTATATCAAACACAGGCATTTCCCAAATCTGTCATATAGTTAGTTATCAAGATCGATGTATGAACGATGATATTTCTTTGTAACAAGCCTACTATGATAATATATGCAAAATAATAGAAGAAAAACAGACCTCGTTATGCTCCGTGTCAACTTTCGCTTCGCTTCAACAATCGCAACATCCGGTGTACGTTGTTAGACGGTGATAAAGAAAATGTGATATTAGTTGACCCATTACCAGAGGGCAACATTTCAGAGTAGTCTAAATTCAAAGACCCTGCAGTTGACAATTTCGGGTTAATGGAATCCAACTATTTCCCAAATGGTAAACAGTTGTACTTTCTTTTCGCTCTAAGAACCATAATTTATGAACAGTCTACTCAAAACTTGGATTAGATATTAAAAGTACAGGCCTGTGGAGCGATTCAATATCTTCAGGTCTGTCTAGTATTACATAATTTTGACTGAACTTTTGCATGAAGATGAAATAGTCATTTTACGGAGGGTGTTCGTTTGAACGCCCTGAACCCCCGCTGGATCCGTCACTGACTTTGGTATACGCTATTTTAACAGATGATTCAATTTCTTTATTAGAGAAAAAAATATTTTTTTAGTTTTTTAATATTTTCTTAAGTTTACAAGAAAGATAACTCGTTATTTGAAGCATCAACAAACAACTAGATTGTTACATCCCCTTGTTAGCTTGCCTATTTGCGACCCGTCACTCTAAAACGGGCCGTCTCGGAAGTGTCAGAAATATCGAATCAAGCCAGTCTGTACAGTCGATACTTATTGAGATCACTCGAATATAACATTGGTGGAAAAGAAGAAATTAATGATAACCACCATCTTATAATTGTGCCCCAATGTCATTTTCTTTGCTATTAATGAACACAGATCGTATCAAATTTTATTTTTAAACTAGTATTCGTTTTGTCGTCTACATACAGCAGGCCCTATCTTTAAAGTTGGAACAGTCAATATTTTGTCGTTTGATAGGCATAAAATCAAATTAAAATAGAATTTGACCTCCGACCTGATGAAATATTTGCGCGTATTGTTAAACCGAAGTGACCGTGCGCTGTGAATATTTATAAACACACATAATCGTCTGCAATATTTATAATAATGAGCGCAAGGTAACTTTGGTTCAACAATACGTCAGTAGTACAAGTATGTTTGTTTTGTCTATCGTACCATGTTTTATTATCACCTGATGGGATGTGCAAATATGCAGAAAATGTGCAGGTGACGTGATTAAATATTAAGTCAGACGACAAAATGTTAGGGTTGTCTAATTCAAAAGCTGATGCAGACGACAAAGTAGATGTTGATAATGATTGGATTTGTGTGCAGCATATAGCATGGAAAATATTTAGACAAAAGGAGAAAATGCTGATCATCAGCATTTTCTTCTTTTGTTTTAATCTTTTCTATTGTCATTTCTATTCAAGACGTAATAACAGGTCTTGTTTTGGAAAGGGTTAAACCTTTTACCAGACGACAATGTGTCCAAATTCTAAGATAGTGCATGCAGACGACACTTTCGTTTGAATAAAATTGTACACTTTTTTACCTTTCTTGGTAGAAAATATTGTGGGAAAATATTGCTTGTCACAAGCAATTTCTTCAATGTTCACAATGTTTTCCAAAGTTCTCCCCCTACTTTTGGTTCCAAAAAGCGTCATTACATGAATATGGGTTAAGCCTTTACAAAGGTCGGCTGCTGCAGACGAGAAGGTCGGTGTTGACAAGGATACAATATAGCACACAAAACAAAAAGACAAAAGAAGAAATTGCTGTTAAAAACATTTGATAAAAAGTTATTGACTAGCAAATAATTCTGTTAAAAGACCCATTAGGCCTACATCCAACCAATCCTTAGCATCATAGTTTTCAAATTCAATATGTCACGTATTAACATAAAATTATATCAATTTAAGATTTCCTGCAATTGTCGTTGCTGTTAGTGATAATGTTGTTGTCGTCGCTGTGTCACGTGATTCCCCACAGTGATAACGATATAATAACGCAAGTGAACGTTTTTGTTGTCAAGCATTTTGATGAACAAGCCGCACTTGTATCCGCTTGTAATGACAATCAGGCCTTGACCTTGAAAGATGGCAGTTTATCTGAATATGTCGCTTTTTTCAACAAAAACCTCGTAACTGCAGCTTAAAACAAGCTGCAGTTACGAGGTTTTTATTGAAAAGCGATGATGTATGGTATTATTCGGGGTATTTTCATCCACGATATAATCTGGGCATGATGACGCAAGTCAGATAATCCGTACTGGACGGGGATAAATGGGGGTCTTTCGGGTTTTTTGAAAGCAACAGATGCGTGAGGTGACGCATATCGCTACTTATCTTCTGAAACCTTCGTAACTACAGCTTTTTTTAAACCCATTACCAGACGGTAAATTCTGGATTGGTGTTGCAGACGACAATTTCAAGATGATAAAATTTTAAAAATATTTCCATTTTGGGTTAAAACATTGTTGTAAATGAAGAAATTGCTTGTCACAAGCAATTTCTTAATTTTCCACAATGTTTTCCGAAGCTGTTTTATTGTGAAGAGTCAAAATAGTCACTGTGTGATAATGGGTTAAGACACTAGCTGATATGGCGTACCAAATGGGTCAAAAGTCTATTTAGAGCGTTCACGCATAAAATATACGCGTCGACGCGTAAATTTTATGCGTCGACGCGTATATTTACGCGTCGACGCATAAAATTTACGCGAGCAGTTGAAAATATATGCGTCGACGCGTAAATTATACGCGAGCAGGAGTAAAAAATGTGAAACCGAGGCTGGCCAATGGGAGAGGCGGTTAGAAAGCTTTCCTTTTATACCATAAAATTGATGGATGAAAAGAAGGATCTGATTGGTTAATAGATAAGATACGCGTCGACGCATATATTTACGCGAGCAGTTGAAAATTTACGCGTCGACGCATAAGATTTACGCGTCGACGCGTATATTTTATGCGTGCACGCTCTAAATAGACTTTTGACCCATTTTGTACGCCATAAGCTGAACTGTGTCCATTCACTCCAGTGTTGTTTTATAGACACTTTCCACACAATGCCGCGTTTTGATGCCCCACAAGATAAATGTTTAGAAATAGGCATACATTGTGCAAAATGAAGAAAGTGCTTGTGACAAGCAATACCTTCATTTCTCACAATGTTTTCTACAAAGAAAGACAAAGAACATAAAATGTAATTCACTGGAAACATTTGGTCGTCTGCAACATCTTTGACTTTGTGCAAGTCTAAAATTTTGCCGTCTGTTAATCGGGATCGAATGTCACAAAACTCACAGCTCCATTGATATTCTTGTATCATTTTTGGACGACATCAAAATAAATATTAAAATAGATAAATAGACAAATCAATATAGACCAAAATAGACTAAATCTCGGGCACAAAATGGGCCATCCGTAATCTGCCAGTAAGGTGTGGCTGTGGGGCGGGGCTTGTCTATCTAGATAGGATTACATGAAATCTCTCATTATTATCTCGACCCTTTTTCATTTTTTTTAAAAAAAAGGATTTCTCCTAAACGACAAAACTTTTGGCCGACAAATTCAAAGACATTAATAAAATAATTATTGCAAAAATGAATGGATGACAAATAATTGGTTTTGAAAGTGCTTTATTATACTCTTTGTAGATTTTATGGCCTCGCCGGACAGAAACGATCTACCCAATCAGGTTGACAATTTTTTTTTATTCATGCGTTATTTCCAGCATAATTATACTTATTCGATATGTTAGCATGGACCCATTTAAGACTAAATGGATGCGTAGGCCCTATGGGTGCTGTAGGCTACATTTCACATTGTTTTTGTCGTATGTTATAGACCTACCATTTGACTTTGAAACATTCTAATTTTTGCCATGTTTAAGGGGTTAATTGATGTTGAGCGTACTAAAAAATGGTACTTTTAGATTTCGCGCCCAAAACATTCAAAAGGACTCTTCAAAAGTCGATACCCTTTACCAAACGACAAAATTTAGACCGGTCCAGTCACAGAGAAATTGTAGATTGCAAAATAATTACCAAAAAGGAGAAAAAGCTCCATAAAATGATAGCAATTTATATACAGTCGATACACGTTATCTCGACATCGGATAAGTCGAAATCCTGCTTAAGTCGAAGTAAAAGTCATTTCCAATCATCAACATATGGATATCAAAATGAATTCCTAAACAAAATATATTTAATACAGCCATTGAAATTTCGAGCAATTTCTTTTCTTTTCCTACTATATTTCAATTATGGACACATATGATGCCCATCAAAAATGGTTAAATATCGTTTTTATCGAAAATAATAAAAATTGGATAAGTCGAACTCCGGATATATCGAGGTATTTTGACGGCCCCTCTGACTTCGACACATTGAGTGTCGACTGTACTTTGTTAAATGAAAGTGCTGGTATTGTAGTCACAATTCTAGGCATTCTTTCAATGTTTTCTAAATGCCGTTCTAACAAGGACGTAAAAGTTAACATTGTTTGGGAAGGGGTTAAAAATCTTCAAACATCGATAAAACCGTACTTTTAAGACACACGCTTATCTATTCAATTCATCTCAAAAGTATTAATATTGCGGTTATAACTAAATATAACTGGAGATTAATGTTTTGAAAGATTAATAACAAAGTGGCATATTCACGTAAGAAAGCAGAAGGTTTGTACGATATAAAGCTTGGACAATGTTGAGAAGATGATAAGACTATGCTGGTTGTGGGCATTCTCTTTTTTCTTAATGGTGTCTTAAAGTACTATGTCAAATACAGGCATTGTTTTGGAAAGTTTTAAAGTACACTTAATTAGGTAGGTACTCGTCAAAATATTGTGATATTGCTGCTTTTTTTTGGATGACGCCAACCGAACACTGTTATCTGGCTCTCATTTTGTTAAAAGAATACAATATCTGTCTGTATTAATATGAAGGACCATCAAAAACAGTTTATCAACTGCGAAAATATCAAAGAGGGTACTCCCCTGTTTATCCCTTACCCTCTTCCCAATCGACAAAAATTAGATTGTTCCAATGGCAATGAATTTTGTTCTAAAAATAGACTAGGTTTAATGTTATGTTTTGATAAACCGTCGGTGTTGTTACAAAATCTTGAAACTACGGCTTGAATCAAGCCGTAGTTACGAGATTTTATAACAACACCCACGAAATACTATTTGTTTGTCCGAAATTACGTCATAGTTAACTGGATAAAATCGTTCCGTATTCGGAAGCTGGTACAGACTTTGTAGGCTAGTTGAAACAGAAATCATTTGCGTACAACACCAACACATAAAATATTGAGACAAAAAAGAGAGAGTAAATGATGGCTTTCATTACTTACTCTTTAGCTAGAAGGGCTTCTAGACAAAATATGCCTATTTTAATTTCGACCGGTCTGAAATCGCGTCGTTTGGAATTAACCCCTTCACCGTGTCCAATCGTTACCGGTGGATGTGGTTTTCGTAACGCTGAAAGCGTGGTGTATAACGCCGGTTTGTGGTGCAAAACAGAGGCAGAACACCACCAAGGTAAGAAAATTGAAAAATTGAATCGATGAAGTTTTTTCTTTGGGAATGAGACTAGGCCGAGGCTCATCTCAAATGATTTCTTGACCCCTAGCAATGTCTGTTTTCTTCGAGAAAGTTGCAGTTTTCTCTATCATTCCGTGAATGTAAGGCATTTCAGGCGAAATCAACTCAGCTTGCCCGTAAAATATGAATTATATACAAGCATAACCAGTTATGAACCCCAAAAAAGCATACACTTCGTACTTACACATGTATTGCACAAAATCACATTGAGGTTTGCACCCTCTGCATCTTACAGAAGCCATGGAAACGATTTTTACTTTAATTTACAAGTAACAATGGTGGATGTGGTGCACACAAAGAAATATTTTGTAACGTATGTGGCATGGTGATTTTAAAGCTTTGCGTTTTTCCTTATTTAAGCAGGCCTAGCAGATAAAGTGACACTTTCCCTTACTTCAGATGCAACACACGTCCTATTCGAATGATCCAAGCAATTGTGCAATAATTTTGTGTAAAGAATATGTGTTTTTTCGACATCAGCATTTTTAAACCCTATTAACCGGATTGTATAATGGATTTAGAAATTGTGCAACCCGACCGTTACATTTAAGGCGTACAAAATACAACTTATCTGTCAATATAGGGTTAATTCACATTTTTGAGGTCGTTAACATTCGCAGAGGCCCAAAAATATGTTAACGGCCGAGTGCGAAGCACGAGGGTTGTTTACGTAATTTGCGGGCCTCTGCGGATTTTAACGGCCGAAAATACGTGAATTGACGCTATTATTGCATAAAAACTATAAAATTCCAATGAATACTTACCCCAAAGCCATTGATATGTGCAAAAATTGAACCGATGTGAGATAAGAAAATGTCCGCTAATGTTGTTTTGTTCTGATAAATCTTCCGAGAATTTTTTGTTATGCGTGACGTCGGAAAAACCTCAGTTGTTGAAAGCGGCGTTAAAATCCCACACTATCAATCAATTAGGTCATTTCACTCATGTTTTAGTCTGTACCCGCAGAACACACTTCCGGAGGCAAAAAATGGGTTTATGGGAAATCAACATTGTATACATGAAAATTGTTACTAAATATAGTCCCAAATCGGCATTTTCAAAACGAGGCTCCCTAAATATGCGGAGAAAACAATGACGACGCACGTGTATTAAATATACAGCGATAAAGAGCACGTGCATTCAACATGCAGCGATAAAGCGAAGTTTAAAGTGGAACAAAAACTCTGAAATTGAATGTATTCGTTAATAGCCGGTAAGATGGTTATTTTATTGGATTTACAGTCAATCGTTCCCAATTTCATTGTTGATTTCGTATGGACGCCATGCTTTGGGTTCGAGAGTATTGTTACCAAAACGCTTTGGGATTGAGTGTATTGTTACCAATAATAACAAATACTAAACGTTTGAGCGGCGTTTTAAGACTCCAAGGACGACTTCCGGAGGCTGTTTTGTGCGGGGGGGGGGGGGGTCTTAGATGAAATAACCTAATGAACGTTAACCAGTTAACATGCAACTTCCGTCACCAACACTGCAAAAACGTTACTGTTCTGACCCTTTGCTTGTAGTAGGCCTATACAGGTATAACAACTATTCACTTTCGTCTACACTTAGATATTTTTAATTTTACGCAAGTCCACTTCCCCAGCCTCATTCATTGTAACATTGGCTATGATCAGACTATACGTTCTATTTGTGGGAAAAGTCCCGAGTCCCTCCGATAGATGCTTTGTGTACATAATATCTCATTCTTTCAGAGTAAGACACAATGAGGCAGAAATCAAGCCTCTCATTGTACAAACCATACAGGCGGGTAAAACCATCGACCAAACGCTACCTAACACCAGATAAGAGGTCCCCGAGTAAGAGGTCCCGGCTGTTTTCACCTTCCTTAACACATGATAACATTTATTTCGCAGTGATGGAAGATAGATCTACATTATGTCAAGTCTTTAATCGAACGTTAAACAATTCCTTGTCAATAAAACATCACAAAAAGCAGTTTATTCGCGAAGGATAACTAAACCATTTTCGACATGTAAGGTTTGAAAACGCAAATCGGAGGAGACTGCAATGGCCAATAACGTACTTCGAAAACCGAGCGTTTGTTTATACGCTCCTATAATAATAATCTGAGTTTGCTCTGATGAAATTCTCTCTTTGATTTGTTGATGTCGCTCATTTACTATGAGCGACATCAACATATTAAAGAGCGAATCTAACTCGGATAACTATAATAATTGAGCCAACGTTTGACTCGAGAGAGTGTTTATTCGAGAGAGTGTATGTATAGAAATCTGACCTAATCAACCCGACACGCTTACACAAAGCATCTATCGGAGGGACTCGGGACTTTTCCCACAAATAGAACGTATAGTCTGATCATAGCCAATGTTACAATGAATGAGGCTGGGGAAGAGGACTTGCGTAAAATTAAAAATATCTAAGTGTAGACGAAAGTGAATAGTTGTTATACCTGTATAGGCCTACTACAAGCAAAGGGTCAGAACAGTAACGTTTTTGCAGTGTTGGTGACGGACGTTGCATGTTACCTGGTTAACATTAATTAGGTTATTTCATCTAAGACCCCCCGCACACAACAGCCTCCGGAAGTCGTCCTTGGAGTCTTAAAACGCCGCTCAAACGTTTAGTATTTGTTATTTTAGTAACAAAACACTCAATCCCAAAGCGTTTTGGTAACAATACTCTCGAACCCAAAGCGTTTTAGTTAACGATACTCTCGAACCCAAAGCATGGCGTGCATACGAAATCAACAATGAAACTGGGAACGATTGACTGTAAATCCAATAAAATAACCATCTTACCGGCTATTAAAGTGACATTTCAGAATTTTTTGTCATAAATTTTACTTTAATTTTATCTGAAAGAGCATATTTCCTTATGGAAATTCTGCAAATTTCAAGCCAAGATATTGCGCCGTTTACGAAAAATTTATATTTTTGTGTTAAAATTGAACAAAATGTTGTGGACAACAGTTCGGATTTATATGCAATTTATCGATTATGTCTCAACTTTAAATGCGTGTTTCTCGCTTATTGGCAACAACTTTAAAAAACTATTAGTATTTGTACTCATTAGAATAACCAATCTTGGCATCAAGACATACTTTGAAAAATTGAAATTGGAATGAAATGTCCCTTTAACGAATACATTCAATTTCAGAGTTTATGTTCCACTTTAAATTTCACTTTATCGCTGCATGTTGAATGCACGTGCTCTTTATGGCTGTATACTTAATACACGTGCGTCGTCATTGTTTTCTCCGCATATTTAGGGAGCCTCGTTTTGAAAATGCCGATTTGGGACTATTTTTAGTAACAATTTTCATGTATACAATGTTGATTTCCCATAAACCCATTTTTTGCCTCCGGAAGTGTGTTCTGCGGGTACAGACTAAAACATGAGTGAAATGACCTAATTGATTGATAGTGTGGGATTTTAACGCCGCTTTCAACAACTGAGGTTTTTCCGACGTCACGATGAAAAAAAAAAATTCTCGGAAGATTTATCAGAACAAAACAACATTGGCGGATATTTTCTTATCTCACATCGGTTCATTTTTTGCACATATCAATGGCTTTGGGGTAAGTATTCATTGTAATTTTATAGTTTTTATGCAATAATACCGTCAATTCACGTATTTTTCGGCCATTTACATCCACAGAGGCCCGCAAATTACGTACACAACCATCGTGCTTCGCACTCGGCCGTTAGCATATTTCTTGGGCCTCTGCGAATGTTAACGACCTCAAAAATGTGAATTAACCCTATATTGACAGATAAGTTGTATTTTGTACGCCTTAAATGTAACGGTCGGGTTGCACAATTTCCAAATCCATTATACAATCCGGTTAATAGGGTTTAAAAATGCTGATGTCGAAAAAAAATACATATTCTTTACACAAAGTTATTGCACAATTGCTAGAATCATTCGAATAGGACGTGTGTTGCATCTGAAGTAAGGGAAAGTGTCACTATATCTGCCAGGCCTGCTTAAATAAGGAAAAACGCAAAGCTTTAAAATCACCATGCCACATACGTTACAAAATATTTCTTTGTGTGCACCACATCCACCATTGTTACTTGTAAATTAAAGTAAAAATCGTTTCCATGGCTTCTGTAAGATGCAGAGGGTGCAAACCTCAATGTGATTTTGTGCAATACATGTGTAAGTACGAAGTGTATGCTTTTTTGGGGTTCATAACTGGTTATGCTTGTATATAATTCATATTTTACGGGCAAGCTGAGTTGATTTCGCCTGAAATGCCTTACATTCACGGAATGATAGAGAAAACTGCAACTTTCTCGAAGAAAACAGACATTGCTAGGGGTCAAGAAATCATTTGAGATTAGCCTCGGCCTAGTCTCATTCCCAAAGAAAAAACTTCATCGATTCAATTTTTCAATTTTCTTACCTTGGTGGTGTCCTGCCTCTGTTTTGCACCACAAACCGGCGTTATACACCACGCTTTCAGCGTTACGAAAACCACATCCACCGGTAACGATTGGACACGGTGCCATTTCAATTATCGTTTTAGTCCGTACCTATGAGCCGCTTCCGGTGGCAAACAATGGGTTTATGGGAAATTAACATTGTATACACACAGACACAGTTCCAATTCGTTACTTGAAATAGCAACACATCAGCCGGTTTCTTTATGCCAGATCGAGGCTCTGACCCATTTCCGAGCAAAGCATCCCACGTGCAATGGCAACGAACGATGATTAGCCATAATTGTCCTCAAAGGACGACTTCCGCTGGCTGTTGTGTGTGTGTGTGTGTGTGGGGGGGGGGGGGTTCTTAGTAGAAATAAGCTTATAGGCTCTTGCAAATGCTTGACTTCAAAACTGCACGTTCTAGCCTATATGTCCGTTTTTTTCCGCCTGAACCTGGCCTAAGTAATTACACGCTTCAACCGTATTCTAAATAAGTTATATTATATTTTCTAGACTGTCCGTCATGTATTGACACGAGAAGCCCGTACAGAATACAAAGTCACGATGCTGACGGAAACTATCGACGTACTGGTTGCAAATTCGAAAGGTTCGGGTGAAAATTTACCGACTATACCGAAAAGGTGCGATATTCGGTGATGAGAACTGTATTTAGGGCCTACACACCGTGGATAATCACGTGACTCGGAATTTGTGAAAATCTTCAAAATTTTTGTTAATGCTTAACAAATTTGATTTTGGTTTGAAGCAGAGAATGTTGAGAATTTCCAGTAATTTACTGGATGTGGTTGATTTTTGGAAAATCAGCTGACACAAAAGTAATTGAAGATCAACCAAAATTTTGGTTGATCTGTAATAGCTTTTTGTCAGCTGATTTTTCAAAAATCATTGACGCCCATCTAATACGTGACGTCTTTCCGCCTTCTCTTCAAACCAAATTCAAATAGATACCGTATTAATAGAATCATTGAAGATTTTTTGAAATACACCCAAATACACTTAAAGACACTTCTAACGCAACACTTACCTTTTTGGTAATAACTTGATATTTAACAAACCATTTTTTATCAAATTTTCAACAAATTTAATTCATTCACAATTGCATAATATCTGTAATTTTCATAAAGAAACATTGAGTAGAAATGATTAAATTTGCAGTGCATATAATATGACTTGAAAACAAAAAGTCGCAAAAAAGCTGTGCGAGCTGATAACGTAAATTCATGTTATTCAGGCCCGTAGGAAGCAATTTCATATTGGGGTGGCTGAAGCCCCTGTGTCTGGATATTGGGGGGCTAAATTCGATTTTCCCTACATTTTCAGTGTAAAATAAGGAACATTTTGCATTTTGGGCAACATTAGAGAGGCTAAGCCCCCCCCCCCTCTAGCCCCCACTGTTCCCACGGGCCTGTTATTAATGTAACAGCAGCAAAGTTTATGACATTATGCTAACATTCTGTGTGTCCGTCACGAACCTAAAAGACACGAAGACACACCCTTCTCATTGATAAAGCATAATTGATGGTGAATCTTTGCGGGATCATTCTTAAGTCGTCCCTATTAAGTTCCTGTTGTAGTTGTTGAAAATATCTTGGGGCAAAAAGGCGAAAAACTAATGTCTGGTAACAAATTCAATGATTTTGTGCAATGCTTACACGTACTAAACATTAAACAAAATAGGTGCGACTGAATTCTAGTATTGCATCGCACATGAAAGCATGTTATCAAATCTTATGAAGCAGTGATATGAGCTTTGAGCATGATTTGGTGACGCTGCTTTGATGTTATTGAATTCTGCAATTGCCTGGGGTTTTGTGACTTTTCATATTTGAGTCTTAGTGAAAAACCTAAATATTTTTTATGTTCGGACCAGTCGATTTTCTTGAAACTTACAGAAAACATGTAAACGTTATTGATTGATATTCGCTGAAAATTTCATAAAATATGATACATTATTTATTTAGTTATGATGAAAAATGTAAGTGTTGCGTTGGAAGTGTCTTTAAGTGTACACTTCCAATTTGTTACTAAAAATAGTAACACTTTTTGATTCCAGATCGAGGCTCTGACCCAAATGTGAGTAAAGCATCCAACGTACAATGGAAATGAACGGAGGAAAGAAGAAGTTTAAGAGGAATCACACACCGTTTAGTGATGATTCCTCTGTGAATCTCGACGGGATATCATTGACTGACTTCCATTTATGGCCTTTATCGGCTTTTAAGTCATTTTTGACCCTCCGAAAAAGTAGTATCCTCGGATCTTTTGAGGACCTAGTCGCAAGGTTAAACTGTCATATTCACGTAAACCCCCCTCCCCCCCCCCCCCCCCCCCCCCAAAAAAAAAGTACGAAACATGCCATTTTCAGTGTGAAGATGATTATGTCAGTACCGAAAGGTTTATGAAGAAAGATAATTCATTATGGTATATCAATTTGATAATAAAAACATAGCTGTTAAAGCCCATTTCCCAAACGACAAATTATTTAGACTTTTCAAGTTTGACAGCGGCTTAACCCTTTCCTAAACGGCACCTGATTCAATTTGGAAGCTCTTGCAGATAACAGAATGGGTATCATGAAAAAAGGGTTTTGTAAGTGCAAGGGCGGATCTAGAGTGGGGGGGGGGGTTAGGATGTCCGCACTCCCCCTCCCCTCCCCCCTGGAATCAGCCATAAATTGAATGTTGACTATAATTAAAGCGTCAATATAGGCCTAACGATATATATAATTTAACACATTTAAGTCATCATTTGGGCGTGGACCCCCCCCCCCCCCCCCCCCCCTGGCAATTGGGCTTGGACCCCCATGAAAAATATAGTAATATAGAAACGAAAACCTTGAGGCAAAAGGAGAAAATGCTGATTAAAAGTATTTCATTATTTTGCCCCTTGAAATGATTTTTGAAACAATCTCTGTAAGACAGTCAAAGACGGATTTAAAAGGGGGTCGGGGGTCCGGACCCCGCCTTGAATAGGTCGAAAATCGAATTTTGACTACACAGCGTTAGTATGGTATCTAACATTACAAAATTCACAAATTTAAAGCCATCTTTTGGGCTAGACCTCACCCCCACCCCTTGAACAAAAATCCTGGATCCGCCCTTGACAGTCAAAACATTAACATTTCTTGTTTGGTAAAAGTTTAAAACATTTTTCTTTTCATTTCTTTTTTTAATTTAACGCCTCTCAACAATATTTCAGCAATAAGTTAATTTATAATTGTCCACGCTCCGCGGCTGGGAATCCATCCTGTGACCTGTACATTATTGGCTCTAATCTAGAGCACAAACACATGCAAAATATTACCGCTCACACTTGGACAGTACTAAGGAGCTCACTTGCTCCTGCAAAATTCTTTTTATATGGTTTTCAACAGCAGTAGCTCATCCTGAACTTGCATGGTGGTAATGGGCGATGGAGACAGGGTACGAATGATTACAAGCCAAAAAATCTCTTTTTTTCAATCAAAGTTGCAAAAATATTCCTGTAACTGAAAACTCTAATAATTAACGCAAATGACTGTATAAAATATTCTTAATACTTAGGCAGAATAAATGAAAAATGCTCGCGCGAAAATAACGACTCGCACAATGAATTATATAGTAAAAAGACCACGTGACCTTTTGTTTACTCTCTTCATGCGCAGGTCACGGTTAAAAATTTGGAACTGTATCAGGGTGTATTGTTGTATCACGTGATTATCCACCATGTTACAAGCACTCCGTGAAAACCCATTGAAAATTCTCTAAAAACACTTAAGCCACTGAAAGATTGTCTATCTAAATGTCCGTGTCGTCCCATCTTCCTGAAACAGCCACGCTGCAATTTCCAAATTTATTGTTGAATAAGTTGTAAAATCAAATTACTTAATCCTAATTATGAACTTCTGAATAATGTAGGCCTACTGATTTTTCAACTTCGCCAAAATATCCATTGAGCATCATACATAATTTATGATGTTCATGAAAATGAACAACGAAAATATTTCATTAATATTTTTCCGAACAAATCTTGGTTTTGGCGTCCATAACAGAGAAAGATTTGGAAAACATTGAGATAATAGAAGAAAATGCTGATAAAGAAAAGATACATATCACAATGTTATATTTTGGGTGAATGGGTCTTTATACTGACTAACACAGTGCAAAAGTTACTACCTAACCGCAAAATGAACTCCAATTTTCGTTCTAATACAATATTTAAGATTTAATAAACAGATAGACCAATTTCACTGTGTTGTAAGTTGTACGTTAGGTTTGTGCAGTCATTCAAAGATGGCGACAACAATACAGCATGAGAGGTAGGTGTCATAGTTTTTCATTGATAAATTTCTTAAACGGTCGTATCTTGCCTTGATACTGATATCATTATACAGGGGAAATGTATACCTATCAACGATTCTATATATCAAAGTACCAGTGTTGTCCTATCGTACTCAGTCGTTGTGCAAAGACAGCCCAACACGGAAAACTTTTTTCGAAGCGAGAAAGTTGCCCTTTTAAGGATGATTACATAGTAATCAGCGAACTAGGGAACAAACTATTGCTCTAACTTGGATGTTTTTAACATGCTCTTTTCTATGGTTACTGTCATTTTACACAAAAACGTCTAGAATGACTACAAACACCGTGTTTATTAAATGGCCAGACAACGGTGTAGTCACAGTGAAAATATGCAGACACAACGGTGCAGTTTCTGTGTTTTATGTACGGTGTGATTATATTTTCATAACAAATTGTGAACGGTGTAGACATAATGCAATTGTGAACGGTGTAGACTTGAAGTAATACAGAACTTATCATTTCTGGAATGATAATATTGTTATGTTTAATGATAACGTCTTCACGGCTGGGAATCATGTTTTACAATTACTACCGAAATTCTTCAACAATTATGTTAATATGTGACTGACTTGTAAATGCTTTGCAGCAAAGAAGGTGACAATATGTCTACAAAATATACTTTAATCAAAATGTACTTTAATCAGAATAGAGAAAGAATCTAGTTTCCTTGCTATTTGTCAAAGCAATTCCGTAAGGGTCAAATAGTAGAAATTACCAAGAATCTGCCGGCGTCTGTTTTATTTTTTCTTTTATTTTCAGTTCAATGCTGTTCACTTATTACTACTGTCATTTCGAATTGAGTTTCGAAAAGGTTGTGAAGCATTCGGAACAGGACCATTCCAGTCAGATATTAAAAGTGCGCAGGGGGGAGATCAATGATCAGACAGGTCAAAAAGATTTGAAAACTCTGAACTTTAGTACAATTCCTGATATTATCAAGAAGTCAGACTAGGACATCATCCCCATTTGCGAGCATAGAATACACAAGATAGACCTCATCAACGTAGAAAAAAGGATTTTGGAGTTAACAATCTTTCTATCGATGATATCCCCGATTTTGAATGCATGAGTCCTGAACATAAAAAAATGACGAAGTTCAACACCCCATAAAGTCGTTCAAAAAGCTCCGACCTTAATTCCTGATATTTCCATTGGACTTGCTAAAACAGATGAAACGGATAGGGTCTCTTCTCTTTCCCCACGAGAACATGAAAACAATGGCTGAAATGAACAGTTTGTTCCCAGATGTGATTTAGTCATTGAGAAGCGTTGCTCAAATTGGTATTTGTTTATCTTGGTCAATGAAGGTCGGCTCTCGATGGAAAACATTGCATTTCATTTATTTATGGATGTGTGTAAGTTACACTGTCTTATGAGTACTTCAATGCGTTTTACTCCAATAGTCAAACGGTTTTGGCGAATAGAATATTGTCTTTTTCATTGCAAATGGTTACATTTTATGAGTAGGCCCAAAAAATCTTGGTCAGAAAAATTGTCAGTCCTGAAGAAGAAGTTCATTGCGTATGAAAATTCCAAAATGAATTTTGCAGTTCCAGAACTCTATTTTCAAGACTTTTTTTTACTTTAGTCGAACAAGACGAAAAAAAGGCCCAAATGTTTATGAAACAAATTTATAATTTATGTTTTGTTATTTATAATTTATGTTTTGTTGATTGAATCCTTTATTTTGGGTAAAATCAGACTTTTCAATGAGGGGTCAATTTGAAAACAAGATACATTTCGATCAATAATTATCATACTCCATGAGTTGAAATCATTTCATTAATTACATGAGTTGATTGTAATAACCAATTAAAACAGTTACAAAGAAAAATTCAAAGCCAGAGCCGAAATTTCGAATCTACAAATCAAATGAACGGATGAACAAGAAATTTGCCGTTGCACTTAACATGGCTTCAAAATGACGGTTATCGTATGTCTTGTTTGATATTTTGTGATGGTATTCCTTGTGATTATCATTTCCGTCAGATGTTTATTCAATCACAAATAACAAAAATGTCTTCCGAAAATTAAATCAAACATACATTGAATTGTTTAAGGCTTAGGTGAATGAAGAAAAGAGAAAACATATTTCCTTAACTTTTGTTTTCGTTTACTTTGGGGATGGCGGCGTTTTCATCTAGGGAGAGATCTGAGTTTTCTAAGACCAAAGTATTTGAGGGAGATAAAACAGATGTGCAGATGATCTGCTATCTGTTAGAGCTAGTTCGCCCTATACAACATACCAAGTGAAGTCTACACCGTTCACAATTTGTTGTGAAAACAATAACTACACCGTACAGATAACACAGAAACTGCACCGTTGTGTCTGCATATTTTCACTGTGACTACACCGTTGTTTGGCCATTTAGTAAACACAGCGTTTGTGGTCATTCTAGACATTTGTGTGTAAAATAACGGTAACCATAGAAAAGAGCATGTTAAAAACATCCAAGTTAGAGCAATTGTTTGTTCCCTAGTTCGCTGTTTACTATATAATCATTCTGAAAAGACTAACTTTCTCGCTTCGAAAAAAGTTTTCCGTGTTGGGCTGTGTTTGCACAACGACTGAGTACGATAGGACAACACTGGTACTTGGCTATATAGCACCGTGAATAGGTATACATTTCTCCTGTACAATGATATCAGTATCAAGACAAGATACAGCCATTTAAGGAAATTATCGACGAAAAACTAAGACACCTACCTCTAACGATTTTCCACCGACGCCATCTTTGATTGACCACTCAAAACTTCCGTACAAACTACACAAATCTAACGTACAACTTACAACACAGTGAATTTAATGTTCTTTTTCGAAATTTTCTTAATATGCCTGTCAATATACTCAATTATATCAAAAACCGCAAAAAGCAATATCAAATTGTATGTCAGTCTGTACTTTGGTCAAGGATGGATGATTTTAATGTTATAAATAATTATAAATATTAACATGATTATTGACAAAACTTGTAAAAATATCAATGAAAATGTTCGATTGATCGAAGGACATTAATCCATTACCACACAGTGACTTCTTTTGACTCCCCACAAGATAATGGCTTTGGAAAACATCGTGTAGAATAAAGAAATTGCTTGTGACAAGCAATTTCTTCATTTCTCACAATGTTTTCTACCACAAAAGAACAACAAATACTAAATTTCATTCACTCAAAATTGTCGTCTGCAACATCTTTGAATTTGGATCAATCTAGATTTTTGTCGTTTGGTAATGGGTTAAGGTATTCCATCCATCAATAGATACCAAATACTTTGTGCATTTTTGGACATCATCCGTGGCAACGGAAACTGACGAGGGTATCCCTCGTCAATTTCCGTTGCTACGGATGATGCTCAGAAATTGACAGAGGTATGCCATTGTCAATTGCCGTTGCACACGAAATTGCACGAAATGTTTGGTATTTAATGATGGATGAAATATCTTAACGTGTTGTTCAACAAATCTTCAGTTCTATTAGCATTTACAGTGATATAGCTCACGATAAATGACCTGGCAGAGCACCCCTAGCTAATAGCTAGAGATGTTCTGCCAGGTCATTTAAAGTTAGCTATAATATATGGAAGCACAGGAGGGCAATTTTGACTTGCGACTAATTATTTTCGACTTCGGACTTGTTTGTGACTTGTGAATTTTGAGTTATGACTTGTAAAATTTGGCTCTGTGCAGCACTGTTGTAAGTATGTACGAATTCCACATGTCAATACAACATTGTTGCAGTTTCTGCTGGATGTCGCTTAATGACAGAAAAGTCGTGCATTTACATGTGTCAGAATTCTCATGCTTACCCATGAGATGTTGTGAAGAGGTCTTGATTGGGAAAGGTTGATTATAATAAATCGTTATTTTAATGAAGTTGATAATGATATTATTGAGTATGTGTAGTATCTTAATATAGCAAAAAAGAATCAACCCATATCTTTACTTGCTAAAGACAAGATATGGAAAACTGATGAAAGAAAAGATGTGACAGTTTATTATCTGAGTAAAGATTGATTTTAAGTCTACTTGCGTCATTAGATTCCTAAGATATTTCGGTGAACTACTTCAGATTTTATACAAATAAGATTGGAAAAGATAATTTACTACACCTGCTGTTATATCGGGAAGTTTTTGCAGAACTCTCTTGACTTAAAAACATATTTAAATGACAATTTTAAACCTCGTATCTTTCCCAAACGGCAAATGAGCCAGGATCTGGAAAAACGTCCCTTAAGGCTTTTGAGCTCAACATAGATCCAGATCAGCCTGTGCATACGCACAGTCTGATCAAGATCCATGTTGTTCTCTAATAGCTTCTTCTTGGCCTGTAGTAACTTAAAGAGAGCAGCATGGGTGCTCATTGGGCTGCATTTGACAACACGCTGATCTTTAAAATCATTTTTTAAGATGCTTTAAGGGAAGTTTTTCCAGATCCCGGCTCAAATAATAATATTTTTAGGTTGGACCCATTCGAAAGCTGCTGCAGATCACAACATGAACGTTGATACAGATATGATTTATCGATGGTGGGGAGTCAAAACCTCGCAACTACAGCTTGAATAAGCTGGAGTTACGAGGTTTTGACTCCCCAACGACATTATG
The DNA here is from genome assembly GCA_963680895.1 of Fragum sueziense. Taxonomy (NCBI): domain Eukaryota; kingdom Metazoa; phylum Mollusca; class Bivalvia; order Cardiida; family Cardiidae; genus Fragum; species Fragum sueziense. The sequence goes on along the minus strand of CAVMGG010001010.1, from coordinate 3,970 downwards.
TACATTAAAGCTAAGAAATTCTGAGACAAAAGAAGAAAATGCTGATCATCAGCATTTTCTTTTTTGTAGCAATGTTTTCCTATGCCTTATTTGATAGGGACGTCAAAACCAGCTCAAGATTGTAATGAGTTATCTAACATACGATAAACTTTCAGACTGGTCCACATTCAAAGATGTTCAGACGTCAGTTTCAAGGGAATTAAAAAGAGGAGGATTTTTTTTACAGTTGTTTCAACGGTCTTTTTAGGTAGAAATCATTTTGGGATCTAAATTAGATTATTTGTTCGATCTTATTATAAAGTTCATTTACCACATTCAAAATCTGGTTTGCGTCTGCTAAGGCTGACCCGTTTCTCGAATTTTGGTTTACAGGTTTCACAGAAGGTCATGTACGTAGCGTGACGGGTCTGTGGCGGATCCTGTTAACAAGGAAAACGACCCCCCTATTTGCATGTTTGAACTACCTTCATCGAAATCTGGATCCGCCGCAACCGGGGTCACAGAAGTTTATATACGACTTGGTACAGATTAGATAGGATAGGCCTATAAAAAAGAGCCTCATCTTTTATTTCAAATTCAGACCAACGTGGATCCAGATCAAGCTAATAATGACCCATTTTGCTGTTTTTTTTTACAGCTGCTACATGAAATGAAGAGGCCATACGAGAACTACATCTCGTCAGTGTAATTAGGGGCTGAGGTGGTGCAGCGGTCGCTGGTTCGATCTCCCGCTTCTCAAATCTTTCGGATTGGACTTTAAGCTGAAGTCTCGTCTCCATATGACCTTAGCTGTTAAGTGGGGACGTAAAACTCCATACAATCCAATCCAATCGTCGGAAAAATTGTAAAACCGCCTAAATCAAGCTGGAGTTACGAGGTTTTGCAATTGCAACGACGACCGTTCGATCGTGATGAGACTGAGAGCAAACACAGGTTGATCCGGATCCTATGTGGTTTCGATTGTAAATGTTTCTTTTTTTTTCTCCAGGTCCCAGTTCAAAAGTATGTTTAATCCTTTCCCAAACAAAACATGGGTTCCACGGTTCGAATAAAATGGGATTGGGAAAATATTGTTACAAAAGAAGAAAATGCTGATTCATGATTCAAATTTCAATATTTTCTGTGATATTTAGTTTACAAGTCCAATCTCTATCAACGTCCATTTTATCATTTGAAGGAGCTTTGGAATAGTAGCCTACCACCGTAAAATTTTGTTGTTTGTGAAAAGGTTGGAATACCGGTATAACAAATGTATATATGAAACTTGGCCAGGTGCATTACATCTGCAAAGGTATATATTTTCAAAAGAAATAAATGTCCATAAATAATAGAAAATAATATTTAAACAAATCAATCCAATTTTGATAAACGGCGTTTTTTTGTCATTAACTTGTTAAAACGAATATCAACTCTATGCCAGTTAACCATTTTCATTCGATTTGAACGTATTTAAAAGGGGTTTGAGTTTATTGGGATTTTACGCCGTTTTCAACTGCCAGGGTCATATCGCGGCGGCTGGAGCACCTACTCATGGATTCCTGTTGTTTCTCAAACCAGTACTACCACAACACCCTTACCGAGCCTCCAGCTGCTCGCCCACTTAGGTTAACGATTTCAAACCCATTGGTGGGTGACAATTTTGTCAGAAAGGCCGGTATTTAAAAGGGATAAATTTTCGTAGGTAAATGAAGAAGCGATGTTTTTTCATTGTCGTCCCTGTATCGTTAATTCAGTGCCAAGACGTTGTGTGTCCATGCAAAATTATATTCTCCTCTATAGCAGTTTTTTCACGATGTGTTTCATTATGTAATCATAGACCAACGACCTTCTGATACCAATTTTGACCATTAAAATGGCCTATAAGCAAAATATATTAAACCGAATCATCAAAAAATAAGATTAACTGTGCACTAAAATGGCTTAAGCAATTGTTAATTTGTTAGAAATTGAAAATTGAAAGAGATATTGTCGAGGGTGTAACTATATTGGCAAGGCGCAATTGCTACTTTAAATTTTTCTAGCCCATAAATATTGCAAAATAAATCAAAATCAATACTTTCTTCGTTGTATTTCCAATTTTCTTTAAACATTAACAACAGTATACTTGAACAAAATGTTTAATTTCCTTGATTTTATTTCATTTTTCATTAATGTCCATTTACAATTCGTTATCAAATGCAGATGTAAGTAACATTTACTAAAATTAAATTGCATTTCTTTTAAATAACGAAAACAATATCATCGTCATGTTTTGAATTAAACAAATTCATGTTCATCGATTGATATGCAATAATAACCCCATTCCCAACCGAACAATTCCACATGAGTCCAATTTAAAATCGAATTAAGGGGGAATGCTCCAATTTCCTTAATTTTTCCCAATAATAGAATTTATTTATATTTTGTATGTTGAAATTACATCTTATTACCAATTGAAAAATAAAATAAAAATGGATGGTCAGCGATCTTGTTTGAATTTTATGGGCATTCGTATCACATACCTCTACAGCGAAAAAATGCACAATTTCTTGCACCTGTCCAAGGTCACTAAAGTGCTAATAGAATGCTGTATATTCATTTTTTAGTCCCGAAAGCAGATTTAAAGATTTAAGAAGAACAGAAAACCCTTAATATGTGCTATTATAAACGCGTAAATGTATAAAACAGTATGCTCACATGTTCGGTTAGATCAACGAAGGTGGAGTATTTTATGTCAAATTTGCATATTTTTGGAAATATTTCAATTAAGTTCTACATAATATAATTTGATAAAACTCCCTCATTGTTATTTAATGCAACATGTCCTGGTAATAATTCAAAAAGAAAATGTATAGGTCAGCGCACTTTTTAATGGATTACAACAATTGTTATCAGGTACACATGAATAAAATGACGCAAAACAGTGGTAACTGCATACATACTTACGACTGTGTTGCTCTAAATAATCGATTTCCATCTTGAGGAAATCAGTTTCGAATAATAAATACACTTTTACCGTCGAAAATGGTAAATTGTTATGATGTGTTATATTATTGAAAATATGGTAGCGAAACATATTGGTACGAAACATTTAATTTACTACAGTAACGACCGAGTGTTCCGAAAAACTGGAGCATTCCCCCTTAAATGTGAAAATCAACTCTTGCAATGAGAAGGCTTAACCCTTTCTCAAACATCACAATATACATGTTGACGGTTTCATTTTGAAAGCCGTTGCAGACGACAAAATTGATCTAGATAGGATTTGCAGATGGTAGACACTTAGCATAGAAAATGTTGAGATTGTATTTTCTTCTCTTGTTTCAATGTTTTCCAATACATCTTCTAATATTTTGATATTTTTTTTCGTGTATAATGTGTAATTTTCCCCATTTTGTAACCAGAAATTTGCATCACGTCGATCGTCAGACCAATTCTTGTCGGGATCAAAGTCCGCACTTCTTCTTCACAAGAACATAGTTTTGACCCTATCGATACCCAGATGACTAATGATTGCACACGATTCTGCAGGCCCGTAGGAAGCAATTTCATATGGGGGGCTAAAGCCCTTGTCCTGAATATTAGGGGGGGGGGGGGCTAGTTTGGATTTTCCCAAACTTTTCAGCTTAAAATTAAGAAAATTCGGCATTTTTGGCCAACATTGGGGGGGGGGGGGCTTAGCCCCCTAGCCCCCCCCCCCCCTGTTCCTACGGGCCTGTTCTGTTAACGTTTTCCCAATCAAGACTCGGTTTTGATGCCCCTAATAGATAAGTCTTAGTAATACATAGAGACAAAAGAAGAAATGCTGATAATCAGCATTTTCTCCTTTGTCTAAATTCAATATTTTCTGAACTAAATTGTACACAAATTCTATCTTTACCAACACCCATTTAGTCGCCTGTAAGAACAACCAAATTTTATCCAAAATGTTGCTGTTTGGAAAGGGTTAGACTATTGTATCTATAGTAGATGCCAGGAACAAATACCACAC